>MU617131.1:0-22240 GCA_025201705.1 Dissophora ornata
AAGATCCAGGACAAGGAGGGTATTCCCCCAGACCAGCAGCGTTTGATTTTCGCCGGCAAGCAGCTCGAGGACGGTCGCACCCTCTCGGACTATAATATCCAGAAGGAGTCTACCCTCCACTTGGTGCTGCGCCTCCGTGGCGGCCAGTAAAGTGGGGTCCAGCGCCCTTTGGCGCAGTCCCGCCCCATTATGTTCACCCATGCCACCCTTTTTTCTTTCGATCCCGTTGGTTTGTAGGTTGGCGTAGGAGCATGTTTATGGCAAAGTTTGTTGATGTCCAAAAAAAAAAAAAAAAAGACGAACAAGAGTCTTTCTTTGCACAATAAATCAAACAAGTTTGTCTGCAATAATCTGGTGTCAACGAAGTATTTTTTTATGATGTGACTGATGCACGCTGTCAATACCGCAGACGGTCTGGTGAGTACCCTTTGGAGGAGCGAACCACGTCCCATGAATCTCGGTCATTGCTCATGTTCCAACAGCCCTTTTTCATTTGAAATCTTTCTACAGTCTAATCTAATCTATTATTGCACTTTAGCTCGTTGCTTTTCTTTCTTTGACATTCATAAAACAATCTCCATTTTCCTCATACATTTGACGACAAAGAATTAAGAGCAAAGAATATAAAGAAAAACAAGGAATGACCGCAATTGGATACCCTTACACGCTCCCGACGACAGCAAATGTTTCGTTCCAGGAGTTCATTGCGCCGAACGCTCAGTACCAGCGACCACTCTCGGACGCGACAGCTTTCCGAGGACGACTACGAACTGCACTCAAGGAGCACAAGCATTCAGACCGACACGACTTTTTGAATATCCAGAAGGTCATTATTGCGGTCATAATTAACAGAGCAAACAACACATTTGTGTGTATGCTACGTTAAATATCATTGTCTTCAGCAAAGCCAAGGCAAAGAACTTAACGCTTGGATTTTTTTTGTTGATGCGTGTGTGGATGTGTTAGGCATTGGAAGACTATATTCCTCTGCTGTTCGGCTTGGTCTCAGGAATCGAGAACGCAGACCTGCGGTTAACGAATGAAGTCGGTTAGTCGCCTTGGATGCACGCACTGAGGACTCCTTGCAAGAGGTTATTTAAATTTGATCCGCCACGGTTCTGATCAATTTTTTTTTTAAAAAAAAACGTAGAAACGACATGGCGCTGTACTGTGTCCAACGTGGCCCTGTCCCCAAAACAACCTCGCATCAAGCACAAGTCTATCCACTACGAAGCCATTTTCACGTTCCTAACCCTAGGTTACGTCCTCATGGACCGTGCTAACGAAAATTCTCAAGCCGCACAACAAAAGATTTTGGTTGCCATCGGAGATGTCTCGAATTACGCAGGCGGATATGGAGATGGGACGTCTTTGGCTGGAGGTCATGCCCATCACTCAAACGGTAGTAGTGCCGGCGGTACTGGATCAGGATCAGGGTCTGGGACAGCGGCAGCAGCGTCAATATCAGGCGGGGGAAGCAGTGGCACACATGTAGGAGGTGGTGCGTCTCGCCTGTTCAAAATTGGATCTTCATCAACGCCATCTTTGAGAAAAGCCGCCAAGAATTCGAATACGATCGGAGAGTTTACTGATTATCTGAATGACGACGACATGGCAGCGATTGATCATCAGCTCACGACTGCTGCAGATTTGTACTGTAAGGCTGCAGGCGTGTTTGAGTATATTGTCCAGGGTATGATCCCGAGGTGGAGCGAATCAGTTGCTCCTAGTGCTGCTGCTGCCGGGGTAGCAGTTCCGGAGATCGCAGGTAGCACCGGTGGGCTCAGCATTGGGAAATCGTCACAGTCTTCCGGAAAGAAGGGTTTATCGGAGAGCTCGCGTCCAGTTGACATGCAAACAAGCGTAGTCTCTGCTCATATCAAGTAAGCAAGCACTGCTGTGTAGAGAGATTAGGCCCAAACAACTCGTAATAGCTAATGTCGACGAACCTTTTATTATTTCTAGACTGGCAATGGCAGAAGCACATGCGTGCACTGTAAGAAAAGCCGCTATCAAGGCCGCCAGGGCTTCTGCCATCAAACTATCCAACTCTAGAGGATCGCCATCTGCAACTGGCATATCGACATCGTCGTCCGGATCGTCAGCTGGATCCACAACTTCGTACGTACTCTTGGCGAAACTGACTATTGGAGTTAAGGAAGAATACGAACGCGCCTACGGGTTGTTGAAATCTGTAAAAGATCTGAACGAGATCGCAACAGAGTTCAGAGCCCATGTCAAGGATGGCAAGGTCTACTATGAGGCCTTGGCGCAGACCCTTCTTGGTGTGGACGCGTACGAATCCCAGTAAGTAATAAAATTGGTAGCAAAAAAAAAAAGGTTGATGCACAGAAGATCGAAATGCTAAACTGGGGTCAACTATTCTAATTAGGCAATACGGCAAAGCTATCGGGTTCATGACAGTCGCTCGAGCATCGTTTGCGTCGCTTTCCAAGTCGAGCAAGGCCCACATGATCGCACAGGCAGCCGCGTTTGAGTACCGCCTCGCAAACGAAAAGGTTGCGGCCTTCCAGAAGATTAACGACTCTGTGACATTTGAGCAGGTCCCCACGCAGGCACAGTTATTAGGAGTCATGCCTAGTGGCCGCGATCTGCTCCAGCCCAAGAAATATCTTGTACCGAGACCGAGCTTTGGAACTGCAGCGGATGCAGGAGACGGAGGCCATGGAGGCACAGACGATAGCGTCAGCAAGTTATCGTACGCATTACAGGGTGCTTATTTTTAACTGAGAAGTATTTATTCTTTAGAAAGGGTCATAAATGAGAATTTTGTTTAAGAAATAGCAAAGAAAAGGGGGGGGAGACAGAACCAAACCACATAACATGAAGACAAGGAACAGGCAAGTTGATAACAAAGCAAGACAAAAAAAATGAAAACATCATTAAAGCGCTAATGGTATGATAGAGAATAAGGAGAGGCGCGACGAGCTCGTCACAGCATTCCGCTGTCCTCGGTCGTTGTGTTCACGTTCATTAGTGTCATCTGCGTGCATTCTCGTCTAAACGACGTAATATTTTGCGTGAACCGATCACGGTTGAGTGTCGTTGTGTTGTACTCGACGCCTTCCATCAACTATAAGGAAGAGAGAGAGGGAAAGAGGAATGGGAATATACGAAAGTCAGTAAACATATTCAAGCACATCCTTGCAAATTAGAATAAACGAAAAGAAGGCTTACCGCGTTGACAGCTGTCTGGACCTGTTCCTGTCGATCAGGCAACTGGCTCTGCACAAAGTTGTTGGTGTACTCCACATAAAAGTCGCGGTTCAACAGAATCAATCCTAGCAGCGGTCTGCTCAGACTCCAGTAATTACTCCTGTTCTCGAACGCAACTACCTGGAAGATTACTAGGAACAAATAGTTCAGCACCTCCTTGTTCGCCATCAGATACTCCACCAACCAGTGCGTCTCCTGTTGTTGTTGTTGCTGCTGCTGACGGCGTTTTGAAATTGGACGACCGTTCGAGTTCGGTAATCCACTTGGTGTCAGTTCGACGCTACTCCGTTGGCTGTTATTACCGCTGCCCGTGGAGTTGAGACGGGCACGTCCAGTTGGGTCCGGCGATCCGTTCGAAAGCAGTTCTTCCTGATCCTCATCTTTCCGGATTTTGTCCTTCAACATCCAGTTCAGCACAAATGTGCAGACCTTGTCGATAGAAGAGCATGCAGACGTGCAACACATTGTGTCGGGGTTCTGTGGCAGGACGATCTCTCCAAGCGCCCGGAACATGTACGCCAGTACAGGGTGGGGCATCATGGGAAGTCCAGTCATATGTTCGCTCGTAAACACGTCAATTACACTAAAGTAGGCTTGTGCCAGTTTCGGGAAAGACTGCAAAGAGTAGGAGTTAGTGATACGCGTCTGCTGTATTGCACGCGCCTACGATATAATCCAAAGCTGGGATAGGCGTCCTTACAATCATATCCTCGACAGGGATGGCCAACATCAGTGAGAAGAACACCTCCAGGACTTGATCCAATGCCTTGTCGCCGTAGAGTTTGAACACGCCAAAATTAACGTATTTTCCAGAAAGAGAGGCGGAGAGCGCATTGAAGTAGAGCATGATGCCCTTGTACCTATATTTTTTGCAGAACAGAATATCGTTGTAAGTTAAGGTTGCGATTTTCAAAGTAAACGCATTAGACTAATCAGCGTCGGCTTACTTTTCAGACCACCGAGCACTGTCGCTGGACAAAGGTCGGTTCAAGAGGTTTCGGCCATAGGTGTAGAGGATATTGCTAATTGAGAAAAGCAATGATATTCTTAGTTCTCCGTAAATTCAGTTTCAGCCTGCATAAAGCACGACGGCCCATGTCAGCACATACCTTGTCTCTCGGAAGAGCAAGATACCGTTGGGGCTGCTACTTTCAAATGCAACGCGACTGCTCTTGTTACTCGCAAATTCGTTCCAGAACCGCATGATAGCAATGCCAAGCTCATTATGAGGCCAGATCTCCATGGCGCGCAGTACAATTGGGGTGTACGCCGGATAAAACCATTCAAAAAACAGGTTATACTGCTTCCGGTTCGTAATACTCGAGACAAATCCTCTCAGATCTTTGAAAATGCCCAGCAACATCAACTGAAAAGACGGTAATTTGAAAGCATTCGTCAGTAAAGCAGTTTAGACAGTTTATGTATCAAATATGTCCCTCGAGCCTTCACTTACTCGAATTTCCTCCTCGCTTAGTCCACTGTTGCCTTCGAAGGCCAAAGTGACTTGATCCAGGATGAGTTCCCATGGCTTGACAAACCGCCAAAAGTCGACTTCCACATTGTCTTCTGAGAACAGGACCCTGGAGAGCATTGTGTAGTACACCATCCGGCTGCGTGCCACCGCTGTGTCAGAGCTCTTATTAGCTGGGTCCAAGAATCTGAAATCGTTTGAATTGTGGTTCTTTAGCAACGCCTTGGTAGTGTCCAACTTTCGAATGTGCTTCACGGAGCTATATCTATCCACATGAGGGTTGGGAAGAGGTAAGCTCACTGGCAAGGACAAAAAAAGTATTGCGATGAAATTCATTCGTGACATGATCAAGTAACGCACCCTGAGGCCAACTGAGTGTACAGACGAAGCGTGCGAACAACGAGCTGATCTTCTTGCTTTCGCCATTCTGGATCGCCGCTTGAACGCAAATTGCCGAGCGAAGAGTTCATGATGACATCTAGCACTTGGTTTGGACCGTTCAATCCCCACCGCTCGCCCAAGAGGGTGTAAAGCTTGACAGATTTGGACGATTCTTCGCCAATGTACGAGCTACGGAACTGGGTGTAAAAGTATATGACGGCGGATTGCACATACAGATGGGCATCTGCAGAGGCAATGTATATTGGCCGTTGAGCGGACCACATTTGCTGCTGATGAATGAATCCGAGTACTTCACTCGCCATCTCTCCGTCCATTTGATCCTGCTCCGAAGTACTTTGGTATGACTACGTTTGCAATTGATAACCTGTTAACCAATTGCTTGCGGTCTATTTAGGCAGCGAATAAAAAAAGAAGTCCAAACTTACAACTCTGCCGCCGATGAGGGCAGCAATGGTATATACCATCCACGTCAATTGCATCTCCACAACCAGCAGCTGCTCTTTGATCTCGCTCGAACCAAGCGAAGGAGACATCGTGCCGGCAGTTACCCGCTGTATCAGCTGACGGTGTTTTTTAGAAAGGTCCTTGAATTCAACCACCACATATTGTCCAGACTCGACATATTTGGATCTTGATAGAGTGGCGTACATTTCCAGCGTTGTAACTAATTCTTCTTCAGACTCCAGCGGATCTGATATATGAGCATCATTAGCATCCGCTATGAGTAGCAGGCTTTGCGTCAATGTGTCTACTCATGACTTACCATCAACTTCACCGTCAACCGCGGCTTGAGCACACTCCAGCCTGCTTTTCAGGTAAGCGCGAGAAAGATCCACGGTGATTCTTTGGATGTAGTCCTGTGTTGTTTGCTTTGCGGAGCTAACGGATGACACCATTTTGCTCCAAAAGGTCAACAAGTATGGCACGCTATTTGGCGACCACTAAGAAGCAAGGTCATAGAGTGAAGGAGGAATTAAGTACTCGCCGTAGCAAAAGTCACATGCCCGCTCTCCAGGGCGTTGACATTGACGCTGGAGCTTTCGCGTACCTTCCAAGAGTGGAATCCGCGTGATGTAAACTCGCCAATCAGGGTAATCCATTGCTCAAAGTCCTTGTACTCGCAAATTTCGCTCAGTTGGAACGTGCTTCTGAACTTTGACAGCATCCTGCAGAACTCGTGAAAGTTGCCAACGTCCTGCAGCTTGCTCTGCCCGGCACCTGATTTCAGAGTCAGTACCGTTTCCCGCATGATATGATGAATGTATGCATGACGGGTATCGTCGCTGGAGAAGAGAGAGCGTCGGATCGAGGCTGCCTGAGAGAGCGACTCCATCACAAGGATGGAGTTTGGGCTTGTAAACTTTTTCCAGCATTCCCAGAGCACATCAAGGTATCCTGGCTCTTCGAAAATAGATCTCCACGTTGTAGGTGTCTGAATACTTCCGATGTCATCTGATGACTCGTCGGGCATAGTTCCAATGAAGTCGAAGCTTAGGCATGTTCGCATCAACACCAGAATCGAATGTCTGAACTTCTCTACATCTGGATCTATTTGTTCAAGGAGGAGTCTCAAGTGAGTGTCTGGGACTCACACAACCTATACATCATGAAAGATTTTGACGTCGAAGGCACACCTGAAATTTGAAGCGACGTTTGTAGCAGTGAGATCGCAAACTGGAAGATTGGCAGTAGTTGCGCGTCTCTGAAGCTGACGGCGATTTTGCGGTATTTCGTGGCGTGTCGACTGCTGGGGATATTCATTTCGGTAGCAATAGCAGTCAACAGGCGCATCCCGATGATGCGATATGCAAGAGCAGTTCCAGGCTATTTCAGATGCATAAAAAAACAACAAACAACCCAATGCTCCCGTCAGTCGATCGTCATTGCTGACCAAAGAACTATAATCCGTCGGGACGCACAGATGCTCAATTTTTGTGATGCATGATCCTTCCACCCTTGTGCCATGTATCAAAAGAGAGCCTGATGTGATTTGCCACCAAATGTGGTCCATTCTCCCAAGTTTGCCTGTTACCCACAACTGCCCCACGTCCACTGTCTTCCTACCTGAAAGAACACACGCATCTGGTCAACCAGCGTGCGAAATTCATCATTCTCGATCCATCCCAATTTTGTGATGAGCGCAAAGAGCTGTGCCTGTGCCGTGATGATGAATGGCTGTGCGTCCGGGTTCTGGTAAATGTACTGGAGAACAAACGTGCCTATCAATGGGTCCAGAAGGGAATTTTGTTGAAGTGTAAAAAATTAGATCCAGGCAATGGTCGGCCCGAAGCATGTGCCAAACAACATCGTGTTCTCCTCGCCCTTGCAGCTTTTGTATGTTGCTCCTTGATTTTCATTTTTGTTGTTATTGTTGTTGTTGTTGCGGTGGTGGTGATTGTGGTTGTTCACGTTCTCGATGGCACTGCCAAGAGTTTTTAGCGGAAAATACTGAAGCGAGCGTCGCTAGATGCCATCAGATGAAAGAATCGGGTCCTTTGTGCAATCCTTTGTCTAAATCGCATCTCTCCTTCTAATTGTAAATGTTCAAATGCTCGCTTTCGCTCCTCCTGCTCCTTCGTGATCCCTTAGGCAATGAAAAAGGGGCCTCATCGCTAACTTCTTAATGCCGATAATTGCGTTGACAGATATGTTTTATCATTCGTTGCATAGATGATCCCAGTTCCAGATTGTGTCGTTTGTATGCCGCAACAATTCCGCTCTCACATGCACCCCGTTGCCGCGTCCACGATGTGATTAAAAGAAAAGGAGACACAGAAAGAGGTAAAAACAAAACAAAACACAAAAAACCCAAATCAGGCACGTACGAAGGCCAAGCTGCTCTGGCGTTGTGAAAGTGGTAAAGTGATCTTCGACTAGATTCTTCAATCGAGAGGTGGCGAACCTATTCATCACCGGAATAATCATGGACAACAGAGATAATTTCTGGCAGGTTAGTTAACCAACCAAGGCACCGTGGGCATGCGTTTGTGTTTCTAAACACAAGTTCCCTTTTCTGTATTCTCCGAATGATTGTTTCTCTGTCTCTCTTTCTTCCCCGTTTGAACCCGCTATTAATGTCTCGTTCCTGATCCACCTCTACGCCTTGTTGGAATTGTTTTCGTGGTCCCCTGCCACAGTTCAACTCGATCTTATTCTAGTAATGATGACTCGAGCAATGATGACTCGATGACACGTTATCCCGCAACTCCCTCCTCTCTCTCTCACTCTCTTTCACAAAGCATTCCTGCGATTTCGCAACTAAAAAAACATGTGGTCAAATGATATCTCTTCAATCCGAAAATCCTTTTGTGGTTCAACTTTTCTCCCCCAATGAAAACCGGGACTGACGCTATTCCTTGAAATGTCCCTTTTTCAGACCAGCAATTGATATTGCCGTTGTACCGCATGTGTTATCATGACATAGTAAAGCAACATTCCAATGAAGAAACCCCACCAGACACGCTCAAAAAAAAATAAAAAAGGGCAGGAGGGGAGCAGGGCTCTCTCATGAAGCTTGAAGGTCATCCTCCCAACCACCGGTGCATGATTTGTTCTCCAAAATTGACTAAAAACTCTAAAAAAGAGGCCAGGTCCTTCCTCATTCCGTCCCCGTTCGTCTCTTTCCAAAGGAAGTAGGGGTGCCAGTCGAAAATAACGAGCGAACGAGCGAGCAGCGAAGAATAAATAAAAACGAGATTTCACACCAACAAAAGAACAGAAGAAAAGGAAAAAAATTAAGGCACTTGCATGAGGGCATATGGGTTCTTGGTGTTCTCGAGAAGCCCTCGACAGAAGACTGCAGATTCAATCGGTGTATTGATGGAGGGGCTGTGGCCGTTGAGGAGGGAATCGTCGTCGGAGCCAGATACAGCTGTTGTAGATGTAGAGGCAGACGCAGAGGAGAGCGAGAAGGTGGGGAAATGGTAGTTGAGGAGCGACTCGACCTGGATGCGACTGGCCTGACTCGAGGGATTGTACAGAGTCTCGCAGTATTGCTCCAGGGAGGGGAGGTCAAGCGCAGCGGCCATCATCTTTATATTTTGGTTATTGTAGTAGTAGTAGTCTAACAGCAAAAGAGAGAAAAACTACGACGTTGAGAGTTCGTTGTGGCAAAGGTGAGGAGGAGAGGAATGAGAACAGGAAAGAGGGAAGAAGGAAGGTGTTGCAATGAGGATGAGCGATTCCTTTTTTCTGTTTGTCTTTCGTTTCGTCGATTGACCTATGCTCGTCTTTGTGCGACCACGCAAGGTTTTTTTTTGGTTGCCCGTCCTCCTTCGTCCTCCCTTTGCACGTTGTCTGTGTGTCATCTGGCACGCAGTGTGCGGCTGTCATTCGATGGAAGGGCTATTTGTCTGCCAACCACGTTGACCACCACCACCAGGTTGGTGTAGCCCCTTGTAGCTTGAGGCTGTAACGACGTCCCTTTCTCTCCGCATCACAGTAATATGGACTTCTGTCAAGGTCCAAGCGGAGTAGCATCTCTCACCTTTTGCCTCACAATACTACAGCGGACTAACCTAGCCGGAAGGACTGTCCTGTCACAGACATGATCCTGACAGGGATACTCTTCCGCCTAACGATAACTACCAGACGGGTGGAGCCTGTGGCGCCTGATCAGGGCACAGCCGCGCCTCATCATGGCACAAATCAGCTTCACCGTGGCTCTTTGTAGACTTAACTTTCCTGGACGTTGTCCACTTCCAATAGATCAAGATGCACCATCCGTTTTTTTTATTGATCCAGGTCATCCTCTGTACCCGTTTTAGATAATAGTGCCGATAGTAGTTAGCTCGCCTTCTCCTCAGCACCGCCACCGGACAACTTTATCCACATCAGCCTTGCGACGGACAGTGTTGAGACCCAGCAAGACTCCACTGACTACACCATTGGCATAGACAACCATCGCGCGACCCACGCACTCGCTGTCAATGGAGGATTGTATGTCGGCCATTCTCTGTACAAGTCATGGGCACACTCACAGCTGAACAGACCACACCGGAGGTCGTCAAGATGTATGCAAATGGTTCTCATGAACATAGGGATAGGGACATTTCGTAGTCGTTAAGCGTCGTCCGGGAGCGATAGGAACCAACCTGCAGACGCGCGGCCCAAAGCTGAACTAGCTGACATACTTGCCGCCTTGCAGCCAGTGCCACCTGCACAATACGTCCACGTCCATCTGGACAACAAGACTGTCGTGAATTATTTCGAGGCGCTCATTACGAACCACGCTCCAGGCGCGTCTACACCAGAACTGCGGCATCCTTTGGACCATTATCGCTAAGTAAGGCCGCTAATGGAGTCTTATTTCCACTATACTTGTTAATGAAAAGACGGAACACGATTCTACCAAACGTAGGAATAGGAATGCAAAAGCAACGGAGGGAGCCAAGGCGGGTTTCATTTGGCGGACAATGAAAGATCTACAACGAAACTTGGCTATTGCAGAAACCGCCAGTGATTGGGACCACTGCTAGCATTTCTGACTGAATGTTGAGCATCTTGTCAGTAAACCCCTGCAAGGACAGCGGAAGGATGCCTTGAATCTGAGGCACTAATATCGCAGACAGCAGCAGCAACTGATAAGACTATTCACAGCCGCGTCAACATTTGCAACACAGTCCGGGGGCATTCACTCCATTTACAGAGACCGCACTGTCCCTAACAAATGAATGAAGGATGGAAGTTCCCCTGGATGCAAGCCGCAAGCGAGTGTAACAAACGTAGACTAGACTCTTTATTCTCTAACAGTCCAACAAAACCCTCCCCTTTGCTCATGTCTGGAGAGGATCGTGCTCCTGAAGCTGCTGACTACTAACTGATCCAGCCACCGACAATCCAGATCCACCACGTTTGCTAACAGTACTCGCAAGAGGATCAATCTTCATACGGGTCGTCGACGTGGAAGGAGAAAAGATTTCAACCGCAGGCCGCAATCCTACTCCTCCACCTCCTGTTCCTACTCCGCCTGTCCCCGACTTCGATATTGACGAAATGGAGGGGGATGACGAAGAAGAGTGCATCCCCCCCGCTCCTCCAACTGCTGATCCTGCGCCTGAAGCATTGTCGACATCACCATTCAGCATCCAGCTAAACTGTGAGTGCGTCAGGGAAGATCGCGGCGACTTGACTTTTGTGCCCAAGGTAGGAGTACCTGCACCTCCTCCGCCTCGCGAGCCAGATAATGAAGGAGAAGAAGATCGTTTAGGTTCCATATTCGTGTCATCGATCAATTCATCAAATGAGAAGGGCTTCGGCGTCGGTAATTGAGGAGGCGGCGTAGGGACATAAACATCCAATATCGGAGTCGATGGGTCGAATCTATTGTACTCTTGTTCATTGCTACTGCTGTATCCTGCAGCAACGCTACTGGTGTGGCTCGAAGTCCTGGATGGACTGCGTCCTTCGTTCGTTGGGGTATCGTAGAACGATCGTACAGGGCTACCTGCTCTCAGAACACTCAGTGAATTAGCGGCCTTTGCGATCGCCGTTGTAGCATTGATGGGTTTCCGATGCGCTGCAAATGTTGCTCCGCCTCCTCCTACTCCACCTGCTACTGGAAGTTCCGGCTGAGATTTAGATGTTATCATGGTCGGCTTCGTCGTAGGCTGGTTTTGATCTTGAACAATGTTGTCCGCACTAGGGCATTCTAGCACCCCGAATTCGATGACAAGGGGGTCCACATCCTTGGAGAATCCTAACAGAACATCACGTACTTGCTCCAAGCCAGAGATTGCAGCCAGGGCCTCCTTCGAAAGCACCTTTGTTGTCGCCTGGTTACCATCCTTAGGTCTTGTGGGATCGTTGCTGCTGGTGGATGGTGATACCAACTCTGTCTCTAATATGGCTAGAGCTTTGGCTACGATTTGACCCAACTGGGCTTGTTTGTCCGAGTTAATGTTGTTGCTGTTGGGGTTACTGCTGTTGTTGTTGTTGCTCTGATGGCTCCTTTGCTGAGAAAGCACTGGTTGATTTACTGGGACGACCCTCGCACTCGAAGAAATCGCCTGATTGAACTGATCGAACATGGGCGGGAAGTTGGCAGTTGTTGGGGATGGAGTAGGAGAATTGGCCTTTCGAATATAAGACTGGGTATTTTTCTAATATTTGAAAAATCATGACGAACACATATTAGTAATATTGGTACTATGATCAGCGATGAAGCGAAATGCCAGCCTAGTCTCCTCAACCATGTACTTTTACCTTCATGTCATGGATCGCCTTATTAATGGCAGCTCCTCCTTTGCTTTCTAACACATTCTTCGTTACATGCACGAATCCCTCCGCGACAGGCTTGATGGCACCCAATGCCGCTGGCGGCAGATGCTGACTAAGCACTACATTCCCTGGGAAACTCGCTCCTTGACCCTTTTCTTGATCATGATGTTGCTGCTGCGAGTTGTTCGGAGGCTGTCGCGAATACGGTGACGGTGATCCGGTGCGTTGGAATTGCTGTTGCTGCTGTTGTTGAGGCTGCGCTCTCTGTTCGAACTCCACTGCCGATGGCGGTGGTGGTTTCCCTGCAAGGACATTGTTTTGTCTGATAATCTCATAGCCTCCAACAGCATTGGGCGATTTTTGAAGATTCAGGGCCTGAGGAATGAACAGATGCACGCCCTTGACAGAGGGATATCTCATCAGCTTGTGAAGACATCCTGCAAAGTCCTCCTCTAGCAATTCGTCTCGGATCCGCAGGAGGAGTGCCAGGCCAATAAAGATGCAGATGTCGAGACTTGGATCCTTTGCGAAAATACCATCCCAAAGATTCAAAACATCATTCATAGGAAACTCTCTGCTAAACAGCAATCGGAACCAGCGACTACGAGGGAAAAAAATAACGTCATTGCAATGTCAGTAACGTATCTTCGTCCCATTTGCTCCCTTGGGGCTCAGTCCCGATGTTTCCTCACATACATGCCGAACAATTGAGGTTGAATTTCGAGACTCTTCAAATGCAGGTACAGCTCATTGTCAATCCGTTCTAGGTGATAGAATATTTTCAAGGACCATTCAATGACCGGCGTCTGCTTCCCTGGAGGAGGCTTTAGTGGATTGAAAGAAAGCAGGTTTGAGTCAGTACAAAATGGCAACTCTCATTTGTGTAGATGATAGAGGCGTAACCGGGAATAAACATCTCAAGATTATCTACCTCAGGTGCTTCTGATCTGCCAAATGGTTGCGTGTGACTCGCATTCGGCTGTTATATGATAGAGTCAGCGCCAGGTGTTAGAGAACAGAGCCGCTTCGCTTAAACAAATCACTGACAGTGTCCTGCTGCGACAAACCTTGGATCTCCTGCTCGAAGGCCTTTCGTCACTGAATTCGTACCAGGGCTTCGCGCGACTCATCAGACTCGAGAATAGAGCAAATGTATCGTGCTCAACATAATTCGAGTCCAGAACACTTTTCATTACGTCCAGTCCAGCATCCCTAAGAAAAGGTGTCATGATTTTCCACTCATTAAGTGACCATCTCTCGTCTGTGCTCCTGAAATCGCGACAGTAAACTGGCACATGAACCAACTTACGAGGGTATGTCAGGTTCGGCATTGATGTCCAAACCCTCAGAAGAAACAACCCAGAGGATGTGGGCCACCAATTCATGCATTCCCTGACGATATGAAACGTCGTGGTTGATCTTGCAGTAGATGAATAAAATGTCGTTCAGTTGCTCCTGAACTTTTTCTGACCGGAAGTAATCATTATCAGGAAGTCTACACAAACCCAATTGGTTAGAATAAAAACGGCATATTGCTGCGTAAAGGCACTTGATCAACAACAAAAAAACAAATAAAGCCAAAAGGGAGGGGGAGAGTGTAAGAGAGAGACGGTGCAGAACAAGGTGTGTGAGACTTACGTTCGGTCGACGTCCTGCTTAATGATCTTTCTCAACTCCGAATCTACAAAGAATTGTTGCCAGGGACTGTCCTCTGCCAGACTGAGTGGGTTATTAACCTCCAGATCCGGTTCTGGTCCATCATCGCCACCAACGGCTCGGATATATTTCCTTCGCAGTTCCACATATCGTTCACGCTCTGCATCCATAGCAAACGGCCACGTCGAGGTCTCGAGAGAAGGCAGACATGACAAATAAACCTATGTACAGCACACGCACACACACACATGCAATTGGCAAGGCGGTTGTAGTCGAACAAAGGGGTTTAAAAAGAATAGGACATCAGAACAAGCAGCTAATTGCTCCGGTACCGTGAAATTAAAAAGGTGTTGTGCTCACCTTCCAACACACAGAGCGGATACCATCGATGCCTAAGTTTGAGTGTTGTGAGACAGCCCTGGCCTTGAGCGACTCCAGGGTAAGGCTGGGATCCTCGAAGACCTTGGTCCACTTTCGTCTACAAAAAAAACGGTTTGTGGAGAAAGCGTGCGATGAGAAAAGCGACGGCCTCAGCACGTTGTGGGAACATTCCTTTCGGAGCACATTCTGCTAATTGCGTACCGTGCTCCTTTGAGGGTGTTCATTCGTGAGGGGGAGGGTAGGAGTGGAGGAATGAGAAGAGTATTAGGGATGCCAAGAAGCGAGAAGTGAGGGGGAGTGAGGATAAGGATACTCAACGAAGAAAAATGGAGCTTGACGCACTACTGTCGAGACAAGAGTTCCGAATGAACGTCACGCAGTGCACCATGGCACGGGTCTGGAGTGAAAAGGGGACGCGGCGTGCGAAGTCGCGAAGAAAGCTCCTGGATACGCACAATTAAGCCGTAGATACGGCCCCCTGGTGCATTCGCTCGACACGGAAAGGAGCAAAGCAATCGTCTGTATTATTAGGGTGACTCTAACTAGACCATATTCAAAACTGCACAAGGAAGACAAAAACCAAAAACGAAGAAAGAGGTAAAAAGGAAAATGACTATATACAACATCATGTCCGCGGCCGTTTTAGTTATTGCGGGACTGAAAAGACATGATGTATCAAAACGGATCTTGCTGCTGTTCTTGTTGTTGCCCTTGCAAATGTACTGGATCTTGCGGTGCCATAGCGTTGCTGCTTATACGACGCATCGAATTCCACTCTGTCCAGCGCCGAAGCGCATCAGTCGTAATTGCTTGCTGTGGCAGCTCAACTGCAGAAGGTTCAGGGGATCCAGATGTTTGCTTCTCTAGTACAGAGGAATCAAGTTCTATTTCACACACGCAATAGTTGCTAAAGTCAATAAAACAAGGCTACTCTACTGCTTACAATACCCCGTTCACAAAACCAATGGATTGGCAAAGTGCTGAAACAGAGAAGTTGTTTGTACTTACCATCAAAGTGCCAACACGCGTAGATCGGGATCGCAAGGCACTTGAATGGAATTGCCATCAGGAACAAACAGAGGCTAACTAAGCTCGTGGCGATCTCACGTCGCCGTCTCAAGAAGATACAGAGGATCGGCTGCAGGGCTGTGGCCGACAAAACAAAAGCCAAGGCTAATAATACTGGTAGTGAATAGAGCGCACCGATGTTCGTTGTAGCACCAACAATCAGAGTGGTCAGTAGGACCCATGTCATCACGACCATAATGGGAAGAAGGACCAGATGGAGCCACTCAAGGAAGGCCAGAAAGTTGATCGAGCAGTCGCGAAGATCCGATGACCACATCTGGCTCCAAAAGTTGTGGAACGAGCAGGCCCAGTACAGGCGTTGCTCTTGTATGTAGCTCCATAGATCGGCAGTGACAGCGAACTGGTAGGTGGCATGTGGCAGATACACCACTTGGCGGTCAGGAAACGTCTGGTGCAGGAGACTAGTGAGATAGCGATCTTCGGCGCCATCCAGGATCAAGCTACGCTCGTGCAAAGTTCGCGTCTTGTGGCCAACAAATGAAGATACCACGTCTGGATGAATCAGGATCGGGACGGAAAACGGAATCTTGTCGAATCCCTTCTCACAGGCCGGCTTGGAATCATCATCGCCACCCGCAGCAGCATGTCCGTCGTCTTGCGCCTCATTATCTTCGTCCTCTACGTCACCTGTGGTCGATGCGATCGAAGTATCGCCAGAATTGTGCTTCGTGTGTTTGGTGCTCGGTGATTGGCGCTCGATTCGTCGCTTAGTCTTGATCCGAATAAGCGAGAACTTGCTCGGAAGACATTGCACTGCTCCCAATGTGGATTCGAAGGCATTGGTGAACTGTAGGGATAGCTGACTCTCGTAGTCCTGGATTCTTGTCAGCCAGTTCTGCGTGCCATTCCTGACCAAGCCTTGACCTGCTGCACCCATGATTGATCTGTTGTTCTCCAAAGTTTCCACCATTCGACTTAGGCTCCGACGGTCGCATACGCTTCCAACCTCTGTCGTGAGCAACATCTCGAATTGTTGTGGTCCATGGGTGTTCAGTTCACGAATCTTTTCAACTAGACTGAATTCGAATGCGGAAATGGGTACGTTGAAGTAGATGCTACTTAGCCAATTAATCACCAGTCGCTTCTTCT
Organism: Dissophora ornata; assembly: GCA_025201705.1. NCBI lineage: Eukaryota > Fungi > Mortierellomycota > Mortierellomycetes > Mortierellales > Mortierellaceae > Dissophora > Dissophora ornata. The sequence goes on from MU617131.1 coordinate 16,544, forward strand.
CCCAAGAACCCCAGGATGGTCCGGACCTGTCAGCGCCATCAGGGGGACTGATGATGAGAATGTATGGAACTCGTCGTGTCCCTGTAGCATAATGACCGGAGCGTATTCCCGCTGCTCCAAAAGAAGACTCACAAGAAATGTGCACGCCATCAACTTCCAAAGGTGCGACGTCCTGTCCTGGTCCTGAACTTTCTGAGGCCTTCTCATTTCCAGATTCACTCAGAGCAGACGTGTTCAAGAGCTTTAGACACGCAAGTGATGCTTGATTGAGCTCTCCAGTATTGCTTCTTGTCTCGTCCGTGATCACAAGCAAAAGTTTCCGACTGTCGTCATAGTCGTTCAACACAAGTGCATCGAGTGTCGCCTTGATCCGGTCTTCGTTATCGCTTGCCCGGCAGGTGACCAGCATCAAAACGTGAGTGTCGCCTTTCGATCCCAGAGCTGGAGCCACGTTGGAAGACGTCTTTCCAGAGTCGAGTAATGGCTGAGGAAATGTCCACTGATAGATAACTGCCGATGCCAGGCGCAATATCGTGATCAGTAAGAGTATCGCCAGCGTCAACATGTTTATCACTATCGAGGCCAAGCAGCCGTTGGTTTGTCCAGACAGGACACCGACTTTGAAAAACCCCTGGAAGCAGCTCGAGAGATCCTTATAATCGGGTTGCCTCTGAACCAAGAGTGTGGCATCCTTGCCGACAAGGCTCTGAATCCAGTCCATCCTTGTTCTCTCTGCAGCCGTGATCGACATGTCGACTACTTGTGTTAGATAGTCCGTCGCGTCGAATACAGCGCCATCGTAGATAAATAAGCTGCGTCCTTGAGCGTTGAGTCCCAGAACATCCATCCACTGATAGGCGATCCGAACATCGTTATGAACAAAGTCCTGTAGCATGTCACGAGACGCTTGGGTTTGGTGGCAGTGATTGACGCTCGCTGTAGGCGAGCATTTCCCAAAACTTGTGGCGGCACCAAATAGTTGGCAGGTGTTAACCAAGTCCGCGGGAGAGAATAGATAGGAAACGTCGGTGCCGTAGTGGAAATCCAAGAATGCGTTGAGCGACGCCTGGGTGATATTGCTGCCAGCAGCAGAGGGGTGACGACCCTCGAAAAAGAGTCGCCCAACATTGTACACGGTTCCCCCTATCACCATCAGCTGTCCTGGGTCAATCGCCTGATCTGAGTTCCCATAGCGCGCATTAAAGTCGGTCATGGAGAGATTTTGGATCGCGTGGGGTCTGCAGGTTATGAGAGGGAGTCCAAGAGCAACGAACCCAAACAGGAGTGAAAATCCTGTTACCAAGACGCCTACTGCCACCTTCTCGCGCCAGTCTTGACGCCTGTCCTTGCTCCATCGCGTTGGAAGTATCATGTTTGGACAGCACACCGTTAAGATTTTCGACAGGATGACCCAGACACGGTTCCTAGATCGGCTCATCAGCTGTTTCCGTCGCACAACTCGCCGATTGAGGCCATCCTCCATGTCCTTTACCTTGATATGCTCTGAGTGACTCTTGCTTGGACGTCCATGAATCCACAGGTAATGATCGCTAGTTGAACTGGAAAGACCTGGAGCCTGCGTTGTTGTTTCAGGCTGAGTCTCAGGTTGGCTCTCGGAGTAGTAGTACACTTGTCTAGAGCCATGTCGAGGAAAGATCCCGCGTCGATGGACAGTGTAAACCTTTGTTGGTGTCTTGGGATGTGGCTGCTTTACTGGCAGCGTTGGTTTCTCTACAGCAACACTCGAAGTTGGCACTGTTGTTGGCAGTATGGCTGGAATGCTCCTCCCTCGAGCCAAGGATCCAGATAATGAAGATGATGCCTCGTCCAGACTGGATTCCACAAAGGCACCGTCACTGGAGGTGTTGAATATGTTCACCAAATGACTTGGAGCCATCGCCGTCGGAATTGGTGATACTGGCTCATCCACGCTAGTTCTTGGAGAAGCAGTGGGGATCATGATTGGATGTGGACGACGAGAGTTCCGGCGAGAGGACAGGGCGGATTGGCGGGAAATGGTGTTCTGTGTAGAAAACGAGGAACGGTGTGTGCCGTAGTGAGCCTCCTCCAGTCCCTCTTCTGGGACAGAGGGCAGAGAGGGTGCGGGTGAGTGTGTCCTCCGGGAAGGCGATCGTGGCACTGGTGGCAATATCTGTTGGATCATGGCGCGGGAACTCATGCTGCCCGACCCTGCCGCCAAAGATGATGACGCGTTGTTGCCCCTGGAAAGAAACTTTGATATATAGACCGCTATGGATTTGTGGCCAGCATCCCACGACAAAGTGCGTGCATTCTTGCCATTAGCAGTTCGGATGTGGGGATCCGCCCCGTGCGCTAGCAGCAACTTACACGCCTCGAGTTCACCAGCATAGGCAGCGAGCATGAGAGAGGACCACCCATACTGATCCAAGGTGTTCAGGGTAGCACCACGGTCTATCAGCTCGGCCATGACATCCACGTGGCCCGCATAGGAGGCAAGCAGCAATGCTGATTTTTGAGTGTTGTCTTGCTGGTTAACATCGGCATGGCCGACAGTGATGAGGAGACGGCAGATCGCGATAAACCCGTTGTACGATGCAATGATCAAGGGTGTGATCGATTCCTATAAGACGTCATATGTATTGTTGTTTTTTGCGTGGTGTTCGATGATCATGAAATTGAACAATGACGACGCGAGAAAAGGGTTGAATAGGGAGTGATATGCATAATCAAGTAAATAAAATAACAATGGCGGAAATGGTATACAATGTGAGTCGCTGGATCATGCAGAACAGTAGGGATCATCGTGGGATGAAAAGGAAGCGACGGGAAAGAGAAATAAATCACTATTGCAACAAAAACGTGCTGCTTATATTTCATTTCCCCGTTTCGTGGGTCGTTACCTCGTTCCCTTGTCTTGCCGACGCACCAGCCAACAGCAGTAACCGAACGCACTCGGTCGAGCCGGCCGCAGAGGCTTGATACAATGCTGTATCTCCTTCGTCGTCTGCGCAAACAGAGGGAACAGAACAAAATGAAGTAAAAGGAGCAAGGGATAATAAGAGGATTGTGTGTATTAGGATCGACTGTCCCTTTTAATATGCTGGATGAAATCGACTTTTGATTCGAAGGATTACCTCGCAAATCCACATCGATGGATGGAAGGGTCAGGAGATGCCTCAGCACGCGGTGTTTGTTTTCTGTTGCAGCGACCATGAGCATCGTCTTTCCCTCCCTGTCTCGGACCGTGTTGGGATCGAGTGAGAGACTAGACAGGACATGATCCAGATGCTCTGTGTCCTGGACAAGAACTGCATGGAAGATGGAGCGGATCACGCCTGCGACTGGGTAGCGTCGTGTGGAATTGGCTGCAGTGGTAGTGGAGCTGGAGGTCTCGAGGAAGGAAGAGTCGTCCAGATCGGAGCCTGCACTGAAGCTCTGCCCATGGAAACCGCCGTTCTCCATCACAGCGACAGCCGTTTGTTGGTGCAGTGTGGAATTCGCCGATTTTTGGAATATGTGGGTGGGTGTGCCTGGATGGAGGTGTATGTTGTGTATGTGCGCGGTTTGTGTGGATACAGATAAAAATATTTCGCCCAACGTTTTGCTCTTCAGATCGTCAACGAGAGTAATAACCACTCGAGCCTTGAAAATGGAGATGAGGAATGGATGTGGTCGGAAGGCGTGAAGGCAAAACAGATCTCAGTCAACTGGGTGGTGGAGGACATGGATTTGGTAAGGAAACAGGGGAAAGAGTTGTAAAGTCAGAAACTTGAGGAATTGAGCGCACTATGAGCGCAGCTGAACCAGCGACAAAAAACATGCACAACAGGAACAAGAGTACCGACATCACTACCAACGGCGACAAACAACAAAAGGAACTACTATAACAAGAATAGTATCGACAGACATACAGAAGCATCGACAAATCAATAACAGAGTAAAAAAAATAAATGAGAGAGGGGACGGAGAGGCAACACGAGCAAGTGCCGTGCGCTGAATAGAGGGATCTCAGAGTAACGCTACACATTCGAAGCAACCCAACACAATAACAAACACAACATTCAATGCACAACAAAGGAGAATAACCCCAATCGTGCTAGAGCAGAGCCAGAAACAGCACACCACAACAGACACGCCCACTCGCAAAAAGAGAAGGGGAGTGAGTAACAGCAACGTGGATGTTTGGGTCGATGTATCGAATCGATTATAAAAGTATATCGAGTGCTGCTCTTTTTTGGGTCTGCTGTACCCTAACTCTATGTCTGCCTGGTCAGGCATAAAAACAAAATGTCGCGCTCAATGTCTAGTCATGCGGCCTATTTGTCGCTGTCTGTTCGCCTGTTCCTGAAAAGCATGCGGACCGCATTTCACTCCCTTGTCTGTCTCTGTCTGCTCCATGAATGGTCTCTTTTTTTCTTTTCGTTTCTGACACCCCTCGTCTTTGTGTAGCCCGAGCTTCCCTTTTCGTGCCTCACTTCCGTTTTGTCCCTCATATGCTCCGTTGTTGTCACACCTTAGAAACAGACTTGAGGGGCGGCGCAGTGGAGAGGGGCATCGCATGCAGCACCATGCACTCCTTACTGCATTCAATATGTTTCTTACTCAATAAAAATATTTTATTTCCTCCTGCTTGCAGCACGAGCCTGTATTGCTGTACCTGGAGCACCTGCGGCAGTTTTTTTGTTGTTTTTATGCTTTCACCATTCGGCTCGGGGGATAGGGGTAAAAAAAAAAAGGAAACATGAAGGGAGAAGGAGGAGCTCTTTGCTATTCATTGCTCGACGCATGAATACTTTATAGACAACAATAGTCCCTCTTTATAAATCAAGGAGCTGGAGCAGCAGGCATGACTCCACAAGAGCAGAAACCTATTTCATAAGCCTCTTAGACTTGCTGAGCTGCAGTGAGGTGCTCATGCGGTCAACCTGCATCAACCTAATACGCCCTCACATACCACGCCTTTCAGTCATTTGACCAAGGATCGTCTAGGAGCAATTGGCTTTATTATTACAAATCAGGAGAATGGACACAGTGAAAAGAGGGGTTAAGATTTTATGCGTCCACGCTCCAGAATTTCAGGATATAGAAATATAGGGCCTTTGAACTTGTGAAAGAAGCCGTTTTGAGTCTCTATGATAGAGTACAGTCCAGGCAGACCCGTAGCAGAAATGGACTTTTTCTTCTACTGTTTGCCACTGCTCTTGATTTGTGTCGACAGGGACAGCGCACGCTCCCAGCTTCGCTTGGTCAGGGTCTGCTCGCCATTGCTCAAGGCCACGAGTCTGCGATATGGGTCGTATTAATTAAAAACATAGTCAGACAGCAAGCACGAGGCAATGGAGAAAAATGAAAACAACACTCTCATCCTCCCTCCCAATCGCGATGCCTTTTCATTTTTTTCCCTCCGAGGGAGAAGACGCGGGAAAAGTGAAATCGACACGAAAAAAAACACAAACAAAGGAGGGAGGATTTACCTTGCAAGAGAGATGTTGAATGCGAGCTCGTTGGGTGTGATCAAGTTAGTCCCGGCCGCGACAGCGGCTTTGCGCTTTTCCATAAACTCAGTCTCAATTTCCTATTTTGATTGAAAAAAAAAGCGCGGGAACGCGGGAAGTGGAGAAGAGTTGATTTGCTTTAGCTCGTTGATTAGGCAGCGACGGAGCTGACACCGCGCTGTAAACAACATACGCTAGCGGGAACTCAACCCAAAAAAAA
>MU617132.1:0-22141 GCA_025201705.1 Dissophora ornata
AAAGGACAGTGTTGGGAGAAGGAAGAAAGGAGGGTGAGAAAGAAGGAAGAAGGGCAACGTGTCGATTAGTTATTGCCATCTGACCCAGCCAATAGCCAGCCGCAGGTGACGTTGTCAGAACTCAAGTCCGCCACCATTTTCAGTCTTTTCTCTGTGCTTCGGTTGTTTTCTTTTTCCTTTCCTCCTCAACCCACGCGAACAACACCACACATCACCAATCACCACCGCTACCACCATGGACGCCCACCTCAGCCAGTTCTTTGCCCAGGTCGACAAGGACCAGAACACCTACGTCGAGCGACTCCGCGAAGTCGTCGCCATCCCCAGGTACTGCCTGGCTGACATGTTTACTAAATGCTCATTCCCTGTCCATCAAGCCAAAAATTGCACCCGTGGGAAACTCCTTCTTCCAATAGCGATCCACAGGGATGTATGTCTCCACCACAGCGCTCCGATCAGCGGTGTCCCCTGTTTTTCTTTTTGTTAGAACATGTACTGGCATAGGCCTATTGCGTTGCCCAACGTCTTGTCATCCCTGGCGCCACTCGTGCATTCGCCCCCAGCACGCCATTACCTTCGAAATATTCACCTTTGTCCCATACAACTGGCCGCCTCTTAACAACTCTGTCGTTTTCGTGACAATTAGTGTGAGCTCTGACGCCTCGATGCGCCCTCACGTCTTCCGCATGGGCGAGTGGGTTCAGAAGGAATTGAAGCGCCTCAATGTCGAGTAAGTCTTGCGCAGCCACTGAAGATTTGCAAACAAAGCAGATTTCAAACCACACTAGCGACAAAGCGTACTCAATTGCTTGCTCCAATTACTTTTGTCTGCAGGTTTGAGATCCGCGACCCCGGTACCCACGTCATGGACGGACAGACCCTTCAGCTGCCCCCTGTTGTCTTGGGTGCCTACGGACGTGATCCCGCCAAGAAGACCGTCTTGGTTTACGGCCATTACGATGTCCAGCCCGCTCTCAAGGAGGACGGATGGGCCACCGAGCCTTTCGAGCTGATCGAGAACGAGAAGGGTGAGCTTGTCGGACGTGGTTCCACTGATGACAAGGGCCCCATTCTCGGCTGGTTGAACGCCATTGAGGCTCACCAGAAGCTGGGTCTCGAGCTCCCCGTCAACCTTCGCATGTGCTTTGAGGGTACGTCCGTTTGACCTGTTGGCACTACTGGCCCCATTCTTTTTAACTGGTTGGCATGATTGAATGTGTATGTATTGTCTAACCCTCTTATCTTTTCTAGGTATGGAGGAGAACGGATCTGAGGGATTGGACGACATCATCATTGCCGAGGCTAAGGGCTGGTTCAAGGACGTCGATGCTGTCTGCATCTCTGACAACTACTGGCTCGGCGACAGCAAGCCCTGCATCACCTACGGTCTCCGAGGAATCTCCTACTACAAGCTTACCATCGAGGGACCCGGCCGTGATCTTCACTCTGGTGTTTTCGGCGGTACCGTCCACGAGCCCATGACCGACTTGTCCTACATCTTTTCCAAGCTCGTCACTCCCCAGGGCAAGATCCTCGTTCCTGGCATCATGGACGATGTTGCTCCCGTGACTGGTATGTTGGCTGTTCTAGCATCCTGCTTTACTATGTTGAACCTATTTCCAATGTGGATTAATGAAGGCCATGTTGCTGCCGCTGCCGCTGACGCTGTATACAATAAATCAACACTATAGCTGCCGAGGAGGCTTCGTACCCTCCTTTGGACTTTAGCTTGAGCACTCTCCACAACGCCATTGACGCCAAGAACACGATCCACGACAACCACATTGATGCCTTGAAGGGTCGCTGGCGTTACCCCTCCCTCTCTCTCCATGGAATTGAGGGTGCCTTCTCTGCTCCTGGTGCCAAGACCGTCATCCCTGCCAAGGTCATCGGAAAGTTCTCGATCCGCTCTGTCCCCAACATGGTCCCTGAGAAGATCGATGCTTGCGTCACAAAGTACATCACCGAGGAGTTCAACAAGCTCGGCTCGAAGAACCGTGTCCATGTTGAGTGCCTCCACGCTGGCAAGCCTTGGGTCGCTTCCTTTGAGCACCCTAACTATGGTACACACATGGATAGCTGGCTCGTCTTCATGTATTATAACATTGAGGGAAATACGCTGCATGCTAACGTTTATTGTAACACTTTCTGCTGCACGTCTTAGTTGCCGCTGCCAACGCTGTGGAGCGTGTGTTCAAGGTCAAGCCCGATTTGACTCGCGAGGGAGGATCGATCCCTGTGACCTTGACCTTCCAGGATGCCTTGAACAAGAACGTGTTGTTGTTGCCCATGGGACGCTCCTCCGATGGTGCTCACTCAATCAACGAGAAGCTGGATCGCTCGAACTACATCGAGGGCACCAAGTTGCTCGGTGCCTACCTTTGGGAGCTCTCGACTCAGCAGTTCTAAATACAGAAGCTGCCTCTTCAAGAGCACAGCTTCTATTTCTTCTATGTAACATATCCTCACACCGCACTGCACATATCCGCTAGGCTATCAGTTCACAATAAACACAAGAGAGATGGATTGAATGAATGGGCGCGTCCTTTTAAGGAGGGAGAGTGAGCAGGCAAGTGAGGGATAGCAAACCCTTTTTGCTCTTCCGTTGACAGTGGCTGTGGGACCAACTGCTATGTTTTCCTTGCGTGCATTCAAGGGCCAGCCAGTGAGCGCTCAGATCCACTGCAATGCGTAAACATTGGATTCATCGTGGAGCTGAACGTGCACATATTGACCCCATATCATTGTTCCCCCTCACGATATCGAGGACCTCGATTGACGCGACCTTGCAAAGCATTCGGGACTTTTCATTTTCAAGTTCTTTAATGACAGCAAGCGCATGGCTTTGCATAGCGCTTTGTTCTGCACACAAAAAATTAGGGAGAAAAAAAGCCCTGCCACATTTGTACCCATTCTTTCCTTGATGTATTACTGTGGACAAGCAAGAGGCTTGTCACGTTTCGAGTCGTCAGAACAATGTCCAGCGTTGTGTTGTTGTTGTCTGTCATTGTCGACTCCTGATGACATGTATCGGAAGACAGACTGATACGCAGACTAATAAACAGATCTGTGGGAAGATCCGGACATGCGCTATGAGGCAGTGCCTGCGTTGTCAACCCACCAAGCTTGACGGTCCACATAAAATGAAAACCGACTAGCAGGTGTATAGCGCGAAAGCTACTTTTGTTTGGGAAGAGCAAGACGGCGAATGGCGCGATAGGTTTCTGGGTGTCCCTGGACAATGAGCTATGTTTCGTCTACTTGCACTTGCTGTGGTCAACAAGCTTTTGGGTGTCCCTGGACAATAATGAGTAGATCCGCATATGTTTCGTCTGCCTGCACTTGCTGTTGGTTGCAGTCGTTCTAGACGCGAGGGGTTGCCATGCACAAGGACGGAGATGAAAAAAAAAGAAAAAAAAGGAGGGCCTGCATACGACAAACACGCACCCGCCGAAACAAGCCCGGGGGGGATGAAGAAGCGAGACACAGATGGTTGACCAAGCACCGCACCAGACACACAGTCTGAGCAGCAGCAACAACGACAACATCAACAACAACATCAACAACAGCAACAGAAGCGGCGAAAAGTGACAGGGCGGCAGCGGCGGCACACCAGAACGCAGGCGCGAAGACCATGGAACCAAACAAGAAAAACGGTGCTCAGCCATTGATCCCCTGCGTATTCTTTCTTCTTCTCCGCTTTGCTCCCACCGTCCATGGCTCTGTAGCATCGTCGACACTCCTTCCCGTCGCTATTCGTTTCAGGACAATACCTATCAGCATAAAACACTTTCTTGAGCACATCCCTCCTCCCTTCCTGAGCCATCCCCTCCCTCTGTTCCAGATTCCCTCTTACTTTACTACCACCACCACTACCCTACCACAACCCCACTACCCACCCCTCGCCCTCCCTCTCCCTCCCTCGCTCACCTCGCACCATGGTGGACTTTGGACTCTTCTCTGGCGCCATCCAGCTAGCCCTCGTCATCAACGAGATGGCCCGCGCCGCCCAGGCCAACAAAGTCAGCTGCATGGCCATGAACCACCGAATCCAAATCGCAAACGAGATCATAAAAGCGGCCTTTGAGCAGCACAAACTCAGCCCCAAGACCGTTGTTATATCAGAAACGGCCTTCAAGATGTACTTCCAGCTGCTAGAGCGCATGCGCGACTTTGTCGCCGAGATTAGTAAACGAAAGACGTTTTCAAAGGTAAATGGGACCCTGCTGCTGAGCCTTGCATGTGCCACGCCATGTTTGTTTGCGCAGAGATGTGCTGTGCCGTACGAGGCTGTCTGTGTACGCCCTCTACCTTGCCAGAGGCATTCTGGGTGCCTGACGTGGCGATAGTGGATACTTATTCTGACAACCCGGTCTCTGTCTTTCAATGTCGCCGATATGAAAATATAGCTCTTCTACGCACTGAGGTTCCGCGACGAGTTCGATGCGTTGCTGCGGGACTTTGACAGCTGTGTCCTGGATGTGAGTTATGCTTTTTGCCTCAACAGCCGCTCTCTCACGCGCGCGACTGGATGAATTCTATTGCTGACATGACAAGAATTCCCATTTGCTCTGCACCAATCGCTGTCTAGCTGAATCTCGGTATCGCGCTGCGAACACAGGCCCAGCTCGAGACAGATAGGAGTGCGCTCGAGGAGGACATGGTCGAGTTGCGAGCCTTCCGCAAGGAGCTCCAGAGCGGCGTGGATTGCCTTGGTGGCCAACTTATGGGCATCCGTCAGATGATTGCCACCAACCGCCCCTCAGACGACATCCTGACCGTGGTCGAGATTGACTATCGACAGGTGGTGGACATCACCCCAGGAGAGATTCGCAAAGGAAGGACCTTCCCTGTGCACAAACGGTCGTTTCTTGCGCAGGAAGTCGCAGAGAAGCCCCTGGGGTTCTTTGGGTCAAATGACATGCTGGACATGCTGAAGAACGAAGTCGCCATCCTGAAGAAGCTGGACCGGTCCAACTACATCACAAGGTTCATGGGAGTCACCAACCGCAATAAAAACATCAGCATCATCATGGAATGGTTGCCTGGCGGAGATTTGGCGTCCGCACTGGCAAAGGTAAGATATCCAAGCATGGCCTTCTCTGCGTATACGATGACACTGCTCAAACCATAGCATTCTCTATGGGGACCACTGACTCACACTCATTGCTTTGCTCTGTTCCTCAGGGAGACCTGGATTGGGAGACAAAGCTGTTCATCGCCGCAGACGTTACCCGAGGACTCCACTTCTTGCACGAGGTAATGACCGTACAAAATGAGTCAGAACTGTATCTTCTTGCATTGGCACTGTAAAGCACATCTTCTAATTCTGACCCGCTTCCCCACCATATAGGTTGGTATTATTCACAAGACTCTGCGCGCAAAAAACATTCTCCTGACGCGGCATGGTCAAGCGAAAATCACAAACTTCCGTCAGAGTCGATTGGAGAATGCACAAACACGCCCAATGTCCGACCCGTTCAGCTTTGTGCGCTGGCTGGCACCAGAGAAAATGACACACAAGGATACCCGATATAGCGCAGAGTGCGATATCTACAGCTTTGGTATGCTCCTCTTTGAGATTGCGTCGAACCGCATCCCATTCCCCCAATACAAAGACCGAGAACTGCCAGAGCTGATTGTCCTCAATCAAATGTACGAGACTGTGCCAGAAGGCACGCCCTTGCAATTTTCAAACATCATGACTGCATGCTGGTCACACGACCCTCGGTTGCGACCCACGGTCTCCCAGGTGCTACTAATTCTCAGGGAAGCGTCATCTGCGATTACGAATGGACCAGAGTTGTTTGGGGGTCTGCCTACGAGCATGGCGGACCCGGCACCACTGTTTGCCATGTTGCCACCAACGCCCTTGGTGAGCCATGCCCAACCGGCACCCACCCCCAACGTACCCCAGAATGGAATGTTGATGCCGGAAGTCTGGAATAACCCTTATGTCAATAAGCGGTTCGTTGAAGAGTCAATGGAACAAATGAGGCAGGCCCAGCAGAGTCAGGGGCAGCAGCCATTGCCGTCTCAGTCCCAGCCTCCTCAGTCGCAATCTTCACAACCCCAGCAGCAGCCCCAACAACAGCAGCAACAGTCATCTCTACAACTGCAACAGCAGAAGCTGCAACAGCAGCAGCAACAGCAACAGCAACAGCAGCAGCAACAGCAGCAACAGCAGCAACAGCAACAACAGAAGCAAACGTCCCCTCAGATTCAGCATCAATCTCCGCGCATCCAGACCCAACCACCTGTATATCATTCTCCGCCGTCTCAAACACATCAAGCGCCAGGATCAAAGCACGAGTATGTGGACACAGCTCAAGCGAGCTCCGACAGCGCTCCGCACGCCTCTAAACTGCAACTCCAAACCAAAACTTTTACGCACCCACAGGGACTCAATCATCCCCCTATCTCTGTCTCCTTCCCTGTCGATCCTCAGACACCATCATCAGCGGGATCATATTCTGCGGGACCATTCTCTGCAGGATCAACATCATCTACTGGGCCATTCTCCGCTGGGCCGTCTTCTGGAGGATCATCCTCTTCCACTTCCCGGCCTGGAGACACTCCGCCACTCGTCAATAGGAACACTCGTCCATTGGGCATTAAATCCAAGAGGGGTTCACAGCCATTGGAGACTGAGATGAACCGCATGTCGCTGCAAGGCGATGACAAGTCGGGCAGTCCTGTGACATATGACCAAAACGCGAGCTACTCGCCGCAGCTTGCCATCAGAAATATAGGCGGCAACAGCAGCAGTAACAACAGCAACAATGTCAGCCGCAACAACAGCGGCGGTGGAGGTGGCAGCAGCGGCAGCAACAACGTCAGCCGCAATAACAGCAACAATAGCGTCAATCGCCACAGTAGTACCACCAGTAACGGTGGCCATGACGGCAGCGCGTCCCCGAACGTGATGCCAAGGGAATCGATCCGTCCTCGATCCACTAGCCTTGCGCCTGGAACACCGATCAACACGCTATCTCAGGCGTTGGTCTTCCATGAGAGCCAGGAACGAGATCAGGCCTGGAGGATCTTCAAGGCCTATTGCGACCAAGGAAACCCAGAGGGCATGTACTGGGCTGGCTACTATATGTTCCATGGAGAGGGCGGCCAGGTTCAGAACAAGCAAGCGGCATTTGAACTGTTCCGCGCAGTGACGTTGATGGAGTTAACTCCAGAGATGGGCCGATTGGCGTCGAATGCCCATTTCTACACTGCGGTCTGTTACCTTGAGGGACAGGGCGTGGAGCGTAATCATGCCACGGGATTTGGACATATGGAGATGGCGGCGGATTCGGGCAACGCGTTCGCACAATACCTGGTGGGCGATGCGTACCACAAGGGAAGCGTGGTGGTGCAGGCCAATCCACAGAGGCGGAATCATTACTGGCAGATGGCAGCAAGGCAAAAAGAGCCACGAGCGATCGATCAATGTCGTAAATATCAAATTCCGATGTGAGTGGCAGTGATGTGTTGTTTGGAATGTGTACTTAATTAAAAAGAGGAGAAAAAAAAATTACGAGAAGTGCTGCGTCTGTCGCACAGAGACGTGCTTTCCTTTTCTTTTCTTTTTCTTTCTTGCGACGATAAAAATAAAACATGGTTGTGAGCGTTCTTGCACAGATGTACTGTTCATGTCCAAGGGTTTCTTGTTTCTAGATTATGTATTTGACAAAAAGGTCGCGTTGAAAGATACCACGAGGCTGAACGGGACAGAACGTCGTGCCAAAAAAAAAAATAGCAATAAAGAAGGGAGTGGGAAGGCATCCTCTTTGTTTCCAGAGACCTTCTGTTTCCGATCTACTTCGGTTCCTGTCTCTATGTCATCATGCCTCTATCAAGAAGCAGACTTGAAGGTTGCGTTTTTATCATTTGGTCTGGCCGACTCATTATGGACAGGGCACGCGACGAACACCAAAGTTTGCTATACTGCTGACACCGTTGATGCATGGACATCGCTGATAGATTAACCTTGTGTTTGAGACGTGAGCTCGCCTACGAGGTGTGGTTTTTTGCATATACACGTGAAGCAATGGTTGTGCCTCTCGCTCTCTGTTTTGTGTGAAGAATGATACCCTCTCGCGCGACTGCTAATAATCGAATGCACGCGCGCGTAACCAGAACGCAGGGGGAAAGAAAAAATCGCCCAAGCCTTTCCTTTCAGCCCTCTCTGGCGGCTTGGCATGCAAGAAAAAAAAAAGAGGGGGAGGGGAGAAGAGTTTACTCCCTGATCCGGAATTCCGTGCCGTTTCCTACGCGACGCGTGGATGCATCTTCAAAGAGGAGGGACTTGTACCACGTGTAATCTCGAAAAAAAAAAAGAACCCCCGGGTATTTTCCATGTTTATGATACTATGATCTGATCCTACCTTGGCCTTGTCATAGTTGCGAAACGGGGTTGATGCCAAACAAGGGTTTGCAAGCCAAGAAAGCAAATAATAGCCCTCGAATAACCTATTTATTCTTTTGTGTACACCAACAAACACGCCAGACAAAATTGTTGTTTATTTTGTCCGCATCATGCACAGTAGCGATAGTCCACAACGAGTGGAGTTTGCATTCTTTTTGTTGATAGCTGTATTTTTTTAAGCTCGCTATAATTAACCACGTTCGAACGCGCTCGGTCCAAACAATGGGCCTGAACAGTTTGCTCATGTTTTGATTTCTCTGCTCTTGCCAGCCTCGTGGCAAAATAAAATGAAATTAAAAAAACCCGAGTTGTTGCAGCCTGGATCGCCGTGTGACTCTTGCTTCTACAACTCCCGAACTGTTGTTTGGGGAGCCCAAAGAAAAACAGCAGGCGCCTACATGGCCTGCCGTGCTCTTGTTGTGTCCCTGTCGGCTTGTTATTCTTCCGAGTGGTGTTGGCAGAGGGTGCTTCATATCGGCTGCTAATGCTTCTTCTGTGCTTCGTACTACCGAAGATAATATTCATCTTACTTTCCTCCCTCCGGCACTTTCATTTCCTGACACAAGAGCCCTCATAATTATTGTTTCGACGCGTGTCCCTTCTTCTGTTCTCTGTGCTGCCCGTTTGCCCTGCTCATTGTTTAGATGTCCATCCACACCATTGTTGTTGCCGTTATGCGAGCCCAGATCCTGAAAGCGTACTCGTCGTCCATGGGGGCACGTTTATAAAGAGACCCCCAAGGTGATGACCTCCTTCGTATCGAGCTCGACGCTAAAACACTCCCACTTTTCTTTTAACAAGAAAAAACACACTCTAGAATATAACACCCGTTTCATCCCAGTTCACTTGGCACAATCGAGGTTTCTTGCCCGTTACTTCAATGAAGGAGATGACCTGGACTACCGCCCCTCCCTCAACCGCAATCACTCCTATTTCAACTCCTTTCATGGGATCTTCCCCCCATTCGCACTCGCAGCCATTTGCAAACCCGACCGTCTTTCCGGGATTCGATTTCCGTCTCTCGTCCGACATAGAGTCCTCAGATTCATCCTCTGCATACTCTACACCGACCACTGCCACAGCTGTAGAGGTTTGGTCATACTCATCAATGCCCGTCAATCACAACAGCAATAGTAGTAGCAGCATCGACAACCACAACGGCTACAGCAGCACCTCCACGGAGAGCAAGAGTCAACAGAATCAGATCGCGAGGATGGCAGAGTTACGATCTTTAGATTATGCTAATACAAAGGAGTATAGTTGCGACACGCCAACCATGGAAGCATGCTCCAATGACGCTCTATCGCAGCGGCTAAGAAATAACGCTGATCAGCCCCAAGGGTTACTGCAGGCTCAGTCACGGGAGGCGCTGGTGCTTTCTCGCTCGAATCACGGCATAGCCTCCTCGTCCTCTCCTACACGATCTGTCCACTCCAGTCATTCACACCCCCTGGCAACCACAGCAACAACAACAGCGACGGTGACATCGATACCAACAACAGCAATCATGTCGCCATCTCCGTCACAACAGCACCTGAATGCGCAGCAATACTTGACAATGATGAACGAGGCTGCGAGTCGGATCCGGGCTCTCACCGACGACCAACAGCAGTCGTCAGCTTCGCCACTTTTACCGCCGTCAAACTCTTTGTACAATACATCTCAATGGGGTGATTTCGTGAGTCAGCCTCCATCAAGCAATAGTGTTGCTCATAATTATCATCCAGCTTATCAGAACCTTTCGCATCTAGCCTTGAGAAGGACCCAGAGCATGGGTGTGTTTGCGCCTCAGATCCCGTCGCTCTCTTTGAGCACGGGTACCATGACAAATGCCTCTTCGCCAGACAGCCCTATGGTGATGCTCCTTCCACGCCATCACAGCCCTCTCCATAGCGCAGGCACCCCCCAAAGTGCACGGCCGCGACATAATCCATATAATGACTACTTTGGGCCATCCAACGCTTCGACCTCATCATCGCTATCGCCATCACCTGTCCCCACATCTACTCTTGTTGGAGGCGCTTCTGCTGATTCAAACTTGGATTTGGGTATAGATACGAACATGCACATGATGGCAGCAACAACAGCGGCCTACTCTAATTCCACGACGACAGCTACAATAGAGAACCATCGCGTCCATATCCCAGTGCCAATTCCCATGGCCCTTACTGGGTCATCATCACCTGTACTATTGCATACCCTAAAGGGAAACAGACAGGAGTTTATAGTGTCTTCGCCATCCCTTCCTTCTTCACTGTCGTTGGCGCTTCTCTCGTCTTCATCCTCTTCTACTTCGCCTTCGCCTTCATCACCAAGTCCACTCATGCTCTCATCTTCCTCTTCTTCTACCTATTCTTTTTCTTCAAGTCCATCTTCATCTCTTGCTGTGGCTAGTTCTGGCCGTCACAGACGACTAAGCATCATGACAAACACCTCTTCCACTTTTGCATCTGTATCGGGAGCGATGTCGTCTCCGGCGACGAACTCTTCCTCCCCATACTACAACTTCCCTACCTCCGCCTTTTACGAACACTACAAGCCGGTCCCTGCATCGCAGAGTCCATCCAATAACAGCAATAACAGCCACAACAACAACAAAGGCGCAAGCACCAGTGACAAGAGCAACAGTATCAATAACAAAAAGTCCAAAGCACGTTATGTCTGTAAAATCCCAGACTGCCACCGAACATTCTCTCGACCCTTCAACCTCAAATCGCACGGTCTGACGCACGAGACCCACCGCCCACATGCCTGTGGTCAGTGTCCAAAGACGTTTGCACGGATCCACGATCGGGACCGACATAGCAAGGGGCATTTGCTGGAGAAAGCCCATTCCTGTATTGTCTGTCTAGGTCGGTTTGCGAGACAGGATGCGGTGACGAGACATCTGAAGCTGGCGAACGAACAGAATCCGTGTGCGTCGATCTTGAAGAGCCGTGGGGTTAGCTTTCGGGAGGCTGCAGCTGGGAGGGTGAAGCGGAGCGCATTGGGAGAAGAAGGAGTGATTAGAAGGTGGTTGGAGGGGCTGGAGGAGCGGGCGAGGAAGGCGAGAGCGAGCAAGAATTTGGAGATGGGGATGATGAACATGAATATGGACTTGAATATGAATGTGACCGTGGGAATGGGTAGTGGAAGTGGACGAGGAGCGATGGAGGTGGTGATGGACGGGATTGCAGGGTACGAGTTGAACGGGATAGTAGGACATGCCAACTATTAGACCAGTTTTGGAAAAAATAATTTATTTTATTAAAAAAAAAGCTGTGCTAGGCATCTCAAAGCACGCGTCGTCTGTCTCAATGCATGTGGATGGGAGAACACTATGCTTTTGGGTAAACAGCGAGGATCTAACGTTCGCACAGCACTTGCGAATATATGTTTGGACATTGGCCGCACTCGTTTTGCGCTTGACAGAAGGCTTTTTATTCTTGGCGGGCGAGTATCATAGTGGTGGTCCCTGTCATCGCCAACCTAATCATCCCGCCTATACTACTATGGTATGAATGAATGACAAATAAAAGGCTGACGAGAGGGGCGATTTACTCTCGTATTTGTTTTCCTTCCTTCAATACTCCCCATCATCATTCCCCCCATTCCCATCCTCATCACAAACAACTAAAACCACGATGAACACAGCTAGAATTGCTGCCACTGAAAAGACAGGAACAGCAGCAGCAGACAGCTCCCACTCACGGAACCCTGTTCGGATCTGGGTTGATGGCTGTTACGACGTGATGCACCACGGCCACTTCAATGCCCTGCGACAAGCCAAGGCCATGGGCGACATTATCGTCGCAGGTGTCCATTCAGACGCAGAACTGCTGCTTCACAAGGGTCCTCCCGTCATGAACGAACAAGAGAGGTACGATTACTAAAAGTCGATACATTTCTATCTGGAGTAAAATGGCGCTTGTACGCTTACAAAAAAAAAAAAAAATAGGATCGCTGCAGTAGCGGCTTGCAAATGGGTTGACGAAGTAGTTCCCAACGCGCCATACCTGACTTCGCTCGAGTGGATGGATCGGTACAGCTGTGATTTCTGTGTCCATGGAGATGATGTCTCGACATTAGCAGATGGGTCAGACTCGTATAAACATGTCAAGGATGTAGGTCGGTACCGCGAATGCAAGCGTACCAAAGGCGTCTCGACCACGGACTTGGTCTCGCGCATGCTGACTATGGCGCAAGATCAGCAGCAACAGCCAACCCAGTCAGATCAGGATCACACGTCCACAGCCTCATTGGAAGGCAGAACTGCCGATGACGTGACCACTGATGGATCTGAAGAAAGAGGGAGTGATAATGACACCATCAAATGCAAAGGGATCAACACCATCAACGGCACCAAGCACGGAAACAATAGCGAGAGTAGCGATTATCATGTCCTTGCGACAGCCCGCAAGATTGGTCAATTCTTAGAGGGCAACAAAGAGCCTAAGAAGGGCGACAAAGTTGTTTATGTTGACGGAGGGTTCGATCTCTTCCACGTGGGTCATATCGAGTTTCTGAGGCGAGCCAGGGCGATGGGAGACTACCTCGTCGTGGGCGTACATGACGATCAGACGGTCGGGGCAATCAAAGGAGATCGCCATCCATTACTGAGTCTGCACGAGCGTGTTCTCAGTGTTCTCGCCTGTCGTGTAAGCTATGCCTCGAGGAGAGGGGGTTTAAGCATCTGTGTTGCAATCGCACGGTTCTAACCGGCTGTCAATTTGCCGTTTGCAGTATGTAAATGATGTTGTGATAGGCGCACCGTATAATGTCACGGACCAGGTGCTGGATGGAGACTACGGCGTGGATGTGGTCGTGCGTGGAGCTACGACTGCATCAAACGACACAAATGGCCAAGATCCGTACAGAATACCTAAGCAGAGAGGGATCTTTGTTCAGCTTGACCAGCCGCCGCATCCAGTAACTACGGAGAGCATTGTTCATCGTATCCTTGTCAACCGAAATTTGTAAGTCTATTGTAAATCTTTAGCAGCGAGCGATGATTTCCTAGTCATGTTCTAATGAAACGGGGGGCATCTTTTGTGTACGTGTGTGTGGTCGGTAGGTATGAAGAGCGGCAGCGGCGAAAGGCAGCCAAGGAAGCAGCTGCCGCGCTGGCACATCCCAAGGAGGATCAGTGCGGCACTATGTAGGACGAATAAGTCGAATTAAAAATTGGTGGCAAATAGTCAAAACAAACAAAGAAACGCGTTCGCTGCGAACCCGGTAATGTGAAAATTTCTGGCTAGCAACCTTCGTAAGGGCAATGGGACGGTAGGAGCAAGCCACCGCGCCGGACTCCTGCTTTCCTTTCTCGGACGGAAACCCTGGTGGAAAAAAAAGAAAAAAACCTCCACCTCCAGTAGCATTTGTCCTCTTTGCTTTCTCTTCCATTGACAACTTTGCATTCGTTTCCTGCCCGTCTGCGCGTCTAATTGTCCGTCTGTTCGTCAAGACTCTTGGAAGAAAAAAACAAAAGCACAATGTCTGCAACGTCTGTTCTCCGCATTAGTTCCCGATGCACCTCTAAATCGATGCCCGTCGCCACCAATTCGCTCGGGATCCCGAGGGCTTTCTCTGTCCTCAGCTCCAAGCGTCTGGGAACCCACCTCCACCATGCTGGCGCGGCGCTCAAAGGTATAAAACAGGGACAGCAACACCGAACTCATGGATATAATAAAAGGATCTGGTGGGAACCAACTTACTTTCGATCTACGATCTGTTAACGCCTTGATACTCACTTTCTCATTTTGATCTGTCATCACTCCAAACACAGGCCATGGCCAGGCTGTAGGATGCGCACCCGCAGTTTTCAGTCAACAGGTACTGCTATCCTCTGCTGCTTGCAATGCTCGTTTCTATGCTCTTCACTTTTTTTATTTGATCTGGCCCGATCTGCGTGTAGTTTGATATGAATCCCCCATGTCTCATTTTGCCCAATGTCTCCTCTTAAATCTGATAGCGAAACTTTCATGCCTCAGGTATTGCAGGACGCTTTGCTTTACATTCGCCAATATACTTGCTGGATATCACTGGAAAGACATCCCATCTTGGCAACGGAATAGCTCACCATAGCATGGAGCCTCTATTTGCATCTTACCCGGGAAATGTATATAATAGCACCCACGCTAGCTAGCCAGCAGGACCCTTACGCCCTTCTCGGAGTAAAAAAGACAGCTAGCCAGTCAGAGATCAAGAAGGCTTACTACCAGGTATAGCATTTTTCTCGATTATGGATTAGAGGTCGACTCTTTTGGCCTGGATCATAGAGCAGGAATATGAGATACTGAGCCGCTTATCGGTGTATATGAAAACCGTTTTTTTTTTCATATATATGTAGCTTGCGAAGCAGTACCATCCAGACACCAACAAGGACCCAGCAGCTCGTGAAAAGTTCGTACAGATTCAGGAGGCATACGAGATCTTGTCGGATGAACAAAAGAAGGCTCAGTACGATGAGTTTGGTCATGCTGGATTTAATGGTATGTCCGACATTATATTTCCGGGGCTTCAAATCTGTGCGGCAGCGGTCATCGATATCTTTACTCATTTTTTGTGGTACGATCTGTTAACGTCCTATGCATTCTTGGTTTGGCCATCTCCCTTTTTCTAGGCGGTTCCCCTGGTGGAGCTGGCGGTTTCCCAGGCGGTTTCCCAGGTGGTTTCCCTGGTGCTGGCGGAGGGTTCGGTAACTTTGAGGACGTGTTTGATTTCTTTGGAGGAGGATTTGGAGGACCTCGCGGGGCTAGGTCCTCTGGATTCTCGAGCCAAGGCGAGGACCTTGAGGTAATATATCACTGTCGCTGTAACTCGTAAATTCCTATTCAACCGGAATTTCGGCTTGACAACTGACAGAGCGCAATTTCTATTATTCATGTATAATGCTAGGTTCCATTGGTAGTGGATTTTATGGAGGCTGTCAAGGGAGCATCAAAGAAATTGACGATCGACCCCATCCGGACTTGCGATCCGTGCCATGGATTTGGAACAAAGACCGGAAAGGCACCGGACGTTTGCAAAACTTGCCACGGAACGGGTCAACAGAAGATTTCGATTCAGGGATTCCACATGGCGGCGCCTTGCCAGGCTTGCGGCGGTGTGGGCACGATGCTGCCGAAGGGCAAGGAGTGTAATACCTGTGGAGGAGTTGGTCGTGTTCGTGTACACGAATCTGTGGATGTGCATGTTCCTGCAGGTAACATTTTTATTAGCGCCCCTGTGGTTTTCCTTGAATGATCCCTTCGATTCTTGTACGCCCTCGATACTGATACAGTGACTTTTTTTCTCTTCTTTGCTTTTCTTTTCTTTTGTTGTCTGTTGAAATGGCGATTAGGTGCTGACGAAGGTGTTCGTATCCGTTTGGGTGGAAAGGGCAACGCACCAGTGCACGGCGAAGGCAAATCTGGAGATTTGTTTGTTCGGTTGAGGGTCAAGCCGTCGCCATTCTTTAAGCGCCAGGGCGCAGATGTGTACACGGAAACAACGATTCCATTCACAACAGCAGCACTGGGAGGCACGGTCAAAATTCCTACAGTGGATGGGGATGTGGAACTGAAGATTCCTTCAGGAACACAACCAAACGATGTCAGTCGACTGACGAAACGTGGAATCCAGAGATTGAACAGGAGCGATAAGGGAGATCAGTTTGTGACACTGAAGGTTGCATTGCCAAAATCGCTGTCGAAGACTCAGCGCGAGATCTTGCAGAAGTTTGAGGAAATTACGTATCCTAGTGCCAAGCCTTCATCATCGTCATCATCAACGGATTCAAACGACCCACACTCGGCAGGAGGGTTCTTTAAGTCGACGCTTGACATGCTGAAGGACAAACTGCACCACCACGATGACACCGAGAAGGAGGGCGACAACAAGAAAGACGACACAAAGAAGGATGATGGCAAGAAGCAGTAAATCTGAGAAAGATACAGAAGAGAGGAAGCATTGTTCTTATCCGGAGTAGTTATTCTCGTCGTAATGATATAGACAAGCATGTGCACGATAAAAATACGGGTTATTATTATGTATTTATTATTTTTACATGGTTCATGTTCACCATCCATCGCTAATGTCGACCCCATTATCTGCAAACCAGCCCATGGTTTCGCGCTCAGCAGCCCTCTGTGAGCCTTGTTGCAGGAGAGGAAATGTGGGACTCCTGACACTCATTTCTGTCTCGTCCTGCTGGAACAGGACAGTGTCTTCTACGCCACGCTCCATGTCGCTCATATTTTCGTCATCATCATCCAGGAAATCGGATAACTCCGAGTCTGTCCCATATTCAAGAGGACTCGGCAAAGCCCTCTCTGAGGTGTGTTGGTCATGACGGCCTACAAGTGCCTGATCCTCCTGTCCCTCATCATAGTCCATGTACTGGGTGCCGCCAGCAACACCTCCTACAAAATCAGAATCTCCCAATGCTGTTACTCCTGCTAAGTCAACAACAGGAACGCGGTCACTGCTGCTCAACAACTCAAGTCCACCTGAAGACCCACTCCTACCCAGTATGTTATTGCCTTCCGCCCTTCCCGACCCCCGTCCCCCCGCCAATGCTGCCGCTACGTTTCCAGATACTCCACCAGAAGATGAGCGCATGGAGACCCGACTCAATCTCATGCTCTCTCTCCTCTTCCTGCGCCTCTCGGTCCTGATGCCCTCACTCGCTTCGATTTCGCGTTTCGCCACAATCCACACGTACGCTCCGACTGCAAAGCCAATGATCATGCTGAACACCATGACCACAATCTTCAGAGCCCGCCCATGAGAGTTGCCGTCTGCAGGATCGGGCAAAGGCGCAGTCGTGTCACCGTCGTCTCCAAGCGGGGGAGGCGGAAGGACTGCGAGGGACGAGAGCGTGGATCCGATGTAGACGTGAAGGGCGAGCTTTATAAGGGAGATGGCTGTAGCAAGCGCAAATGTCGAGAGCGGGATATGAGTCGCAGAGAGCAGGGCGTTCATGACATTGAAAGGATAGGGCGCCAGACGGATCAAGAGCATCAGCTAAAACAATTGAAATCCCGGTTTTTTTGTTGATGAGATTACGTGTCAGTCAAAGGATGGACGATGCCATGGCGCTGTTATGCATCGCATTTGTGCATTGCTGTGATACGTGGCGCCTAGATATGTACTCAAACAAGCCAATATCGTGGACTACAGAAATAATTAAATGTACTGCGTGTCGATTTAGTTTACCTTGAAGCCCCGCTTCTCCACAGCCTTGACAACAGACTTCATGCTCTGCTTCTTGGCCATCAAGGCCCTGACCTGGACCTTGAACCACCTTCGGCACAGGTAGAAACATGCAATCGATCCCAGCAGCGCAGACGTGTATGCAATAAACAGACCGAATCCGAATCCATAAACATATCCTAAGACAATGCAATTGTGATCGTGTGAGTGATCAACGAGTCAGGCGTAGTCGACTTGGGCTGTAGGCCGTTTATGATTTTGTATCCAGCTCGATCCGTTCTCCAATCGATTAAACGCCAATGCGCCCACTATGTTCATTCTGCGACCTGTAATATACCTGACATGGTCACCAGAGAAGAGTACCCGACAAGAGGCGGGAACGCTGTCAGGAAAAGCCCAAGCATGATGATTGGCGGACCACTACAACAACAAAAAACGGCAACCCAGGAGTCAAACAACATGCAATCAGATCTACGGTTGAACAATTGAAGCGGTCCATCTTCGTACCCTCCTCCACCCACAGGTTATACAAGAAAGATCAGACACGTACGCTCGTCCGAGTCCTTTGATAAAACTCGCCATGGTCTCCAGCAACTCAAAGATCCGCGTATGAAACCCTGCAAAGACTGCAACGCCGACCATTGCAAAGACTAGCCACAATCCAACCCAGAACCACGGCCGCACCATCGCCGGTAATGCGGCTCTGATTCGAAAGAGGATTGAAAGGTTGTACTGGATGGCCCGTATTGGTATTGATTTAAGTCCTGTCAGATTGCTATTGCTGTGGCTGCTATTGGAATTGCTTTGACTAGAAGCAGAGTTGATGGTGCTGAAAGAGTCCTCGTGGTAGTGGGCGTGGCGAGCGTGTTGTTGGTGGTGGGAGTGCGGGTTGTTGGTAGAGGAGGACGAGGTGACGAGGCGAGGCGAGGGCAAGGACCTAAAGGCCTCCCCGACCGAGGGCAGACTGGAGCTCATTCGCGATGCTGTGGCAGGAGGGATGAACAAGAGGCAGAAGAACGCAAAGTGTAAGAAGAGGAGAGAAAATAAACGGTGCTTGAAGAGACGTTGAATGAGAGGGAGACAAGAAAAAAGAGCGATGAAACGAATGAGGAGGGAGGGGATGATTCGATGGTAGGCGAATGAGCGGCTTTCGAAGAAGATTGTGGGAGAGAGTTCTGTTGGATTTGGCGCAGCGGGATTGGATGTCGGTTGAAAAGAGTGGAGGAACACCCGTCGCCCAGGGACACACCATTCCCTCAAACTCGATTGTGTGGACACGCGAGGACGCAGTGGGCACAAGGGGGATTGACATGAGGGGAAGAAAGGAGGGGAGGGGAGCGAGCACGCTTGCTGTGCCGAGGGAGCGTCGATCATGGTCCATCCATCCCCATTGCACCGTCGCTCTCCGTTCGGGCGGGCAGCAGCCTGTCCACGTGCCAAAAAAGAACTAAACGGTGCCACCGCTTTGGCCATTGACTCCACACGCGCTTTCCTGTTCTCTCTCGCGTCTATGCAGAGCAATGTAGAAATCCTTTCGCATAATCCCGCTGAGCAGTTTTATGTATTTATTCGCAACGGTCTAATAGAATGGTCTTCATTTGTGAAGAGCTCGTAGTACGCGCTGCGTCTTTACACTCATCGAGCTAGCTAGCATTCACAGCCTCTCCTGCTTGCGAACCCGCAACATGTGGATGGTAATGCTATCTATTTCCTCTTCTCCCCCTTCAACAGCCACAACAACTTGCTTCGAGAAAGATAATGCGTCAACGATGGGCTGTGACAATCTGAAGAGCAGGCTCATTCAAGCCCAGTTAAAACACTTCAATGTGTTCAACCCACCTTGTGTATCTGAGTAGTGTCAGTGCCTAGAAAAGACGCTATCATATCTTAACAAAAATAAAGTTGTCGCAGGCTATGATGAGAACGCGTGCATTAGGCCATTACTCCGTATTGGGTGTTTACGTACCTGAGAAGAGTTGAAGGTGCAACCAAGGGGGGCTATGCACTACAGTGCTGCAAAGACCAGCGGATGCAAGGCGATGATGCATCGAATGGCCATGTTGCAGTCTGGCAAAGATGCTAGTATTTTAACATTTGTATCGGCCTGACGGCTACAGGCAGATGATAGACTAATAATAAACTATTGCGCGCGCTGAATATCCGTTTTGCTTGTTTGTCCTGACTTCACTGATTGCCGCCTGTTTCTGTTTGTTTGTTTGTTTTAGTTCGTGTGTTTGCTTGCCGTATTGGTAATTGACGCTCTAGCTTAGCCCCACGAGTAATTGGCGTTATTTTGCCATAGTCAGATGTAAAAGGTGATGCCTTTTTTATTAACGTCAATCCAACCGGTGCCGCGGGATCCTTTCCTCTTCATTATCCACTGCATACTGCTAATATACCATGTCATCATATATCGATCAGAGGTGTGAGGTCAACAAACATTGCAGCCTTTCTTGGATTAAAACTCTACAGCACATATTGGTTGGGGCTTGCGTCATTCTCAACAGAATGCGCATTGCAAAGCGTCAAGCCCTTGATTTGAGCCTGTGGAATCAAGTGAGGATAAAACGGTAGAACAATAGTCCCGGACAACAAGGACATCAGAAAGAGTGACGGATGAGCTTTATCTCCCAGTGGCGTGCCTCAAATGAAAAGGACACGCTCTAGAGCGCTCGGATCTTGCCTCCGTGTCTGCGGATTGTGGCTTGAAGGAACGGTCGGAGAAGAAGCTTAAGGATTATGAATCAATTAGAAAAGTGAGATTGTTGTTTGAGAAAAGTTGGTTTGTTACATGGCAAATAGGGGAAAAAGAAAGTGATGTCCCGCATGACGTGATGCCACACGGTGTTGAGTACATCTGCAAAAGGCGATTGTCGACTACGGACGCGTGTCCATTGGGGCAGCATGTGCACAGTCCTGATTGGAGGAGCGAAACAAAGAACCGAGATTTGCGAATAACACATAAACATGTCAAGGGAAGAGTGCGCAAAGGAGTCTGTTCGTATGGGGATGCAGCAGCGCAGTCTTTGCATCCAAGAAAGTGGGGCTCTCTTGCCTAGTGCTGCTTGTTGTGTCTAATGTCCTCTCCCCAAAGCACATGTTAACGATAGCTTGTGGCGAACTACCGACTGAAGAGGTAGCACAACCGACTATTCTGCAATGCAAAGGCTCGGAGAGCGATACACTGGCACTGCTTCCATGACTACCACCACTACCACCAACACAACCCATCTTTCATTCTCACCTTTTCTAAGGAAATGTTCGCTCTCTGCTGGGATAGAACTTTGATCGCGAAGACTCCACTGATTCGAAGGACAGAGCGGACCAAAGGGGTGCACCATTCTAAATCGGAAAGAGGAGCTGCGGAATGCTGAGCAACCTTCTTTTACCTTCCACTTCACAACATCGTCACTAGACTACGTATTCCATCTCCCTTTTTCTTCCGTTCTTATCCTTCCTATTAGACTATTGTATGCCATTGTTCATTTCCCTATTCCGCTATCCGTTGGTGCGCAATGCCCACTCCGACAAACGTTACCCGAGGAGCAAGCTTCGTCTTTCCGCCTCCCCTTTTTACAGTTTCCTCTCTCGACAATCATGAGAATCGCTGAATTGGGGTATTTGCAAAGAAGTGTGGAATTGGTGGGAGAGAATGAGGTTTAACGTGAAACATTGGTTCGCGTTCGTCAACAAGCCTGAGGCTTCTAAGAAATATGAAAACCATCTTTGTGATTTGAGCAGGGGTCCCTGTTTATGATTATGCAAATCAGTGGCCAGAGATGTCAACAAGCTCACATACAAACATGCTTATTCCGATTTAGAATAGTCTTTGTTTGGAACCAGACGGAGGGCGTACATAAACGATACACTGCGCGGAGCAATTGGGGAGTAACCCCCGCCCGATCGAATGTTTCTCTGGACAGGGCTGTTGACTGCGGACATACGTGTCCATCCATTCGTTCGAGAGAGAGACCCAACACACCATTATATAAACCGACCCTGCTTCTCCCTATTCCCATCCACTTTTATTTTCTTTTTTACACTCGCTCTACTCTTTGTGCGTTGCCACATCGAAACACATTACACGACCTCTTTACCAGGAATCGTTGCCTATTCCAATCTATCCCATTTACCCGTCCGATCAATCTGGCCTCACCCTCCTACTTCATACCTATTATACTTATTATACCTATTATAACAGATGGACGTTACTTCAACAGACAAACCCAAGCTGCCTTGGTATCGCAGGCTGAACCAAATGAAGGGCTTGTTGTTGATGCTCATGTCTATGGCTCAGGTATGTCGTAGTCGAAGGACTATCCGCGCCAACATCTCACACTCATTTTTAAAATCGAGCATCTTCATACGGCTCAATAATAATAATAATAAAAAACCCCCTGAGATCCCTTCTTGGCCGTATATTTATCTGCCTTCCTGTATCCTGACTCTCACACATCCCCTCATGCCATGATGCTTATAGATGCTTGATATCATCAATGTTGCCAGTGTAACCATTACACTGCCAGATATCATGAAGGAGGTTGG
>MU617133.1:8071-22099 GCA_025201705.1 Dissophora ornata
GAGTTAATATCTGCGGATTGGGAAACGAGAATGTTTTTCGGCGACAGAGACAGGATAATGGAGACGACATTAGATTTGTTCTTGAGAAATGAAAAGGGAGTGCGGTGTGGGATGAGCAACGACGCTACCGGGCTGGGTACTGTCTATTTATGTGGATTTGGTGTGTCTGGTAGGCAAAAAATAGAGACGCAAGGGTCAAATAAGGATAAGGGGTGCGGCTCTGCGTGGTGGTCCATGGAGGTCTGGAAAAGGGGCAGGAAGTATTCGTACTCTCGAACACGCGAGCTAACAAAAGCGTTTGAAAGGAAGCTCCCGTATTCAGATAGAAATATAAAAACATAAAACGAAGGAGCACGCGATACACAGAACATGTTGGAGGGGGTAACATTTCATCCCCTGCTTAGTTCATAAAAGAAAACGAGGGCTGGAGATTCCCCAGATAATACCCTGCTCGACAGTAAATACTCCCGTACCGGTGCTAGCAGTAGGGCCGTTCTAGACTTGATTCCTAAAGTTGAATCGCAGCCGCGGCTAACTCGTACACAGATTTTGAGGTGGTCTGCTGCTCTAATCTATAGCCACAGCGCTTTATTCGATAGCCGTTCAATCCTTTAATTGCCTGACATGCTACTGAAGGTGATTCAAGTGCAACAGTCATGATTTGAACCGACATCACTAATAACGACAATTCTACGAACAATAGGTCTTTCTGCTCATTACATTTCAATACAGAACGCACCAGAGATAACGCTGGGTCAAATAAGATGGAAATAGACGCATAGCTGTTCGTTTTCAGTTGCGCTTTTGAAAGAAAGGAAATCGAGGAGAAGCGGTTCTGTGGGTTTGAAACGCGGAGTGGCGGGGACGATGCTGTCCAGGCCGGCCCACGTTCACAGGAACAAATCGTGCATGGATAACCTATAAAACCAGTTGTGTACAGAATATGGGGAGAATCTCGCGCCGTTTTGTGGCATACAGTACGCTCTCTGCTCTCTCCCACTCTGCCCCTGCATGTCGGTGGGGGGAAGCGCGTCTGTTTTGTGGCTGAACAAATTTAATTTATTCTGCGATCAGAAAACAAACAAACGCGTCCCCTGAGATGGGACTGCAATACTCGTGGCAACTAACAAAAGAGCTTGTTTTTGGTTCATCTGCATCCCCCTGTCCCCTTCTCATCCACGCAACCTGTGTCTCGATCCTACCTCGCACTTGCCTCGCCACACAACAGCTCATCATGGATTCCGACATCTTGAACTCGGAGAACGACATTGCTGGCAGGATGGAGGCCGCTAGCTTGGCAGACACCCCCAGACCCTTGCCAGAGGCCGGAGCCCTGCCCAGATACACCCCATTCGAGGCAGCACGGCAGGTCGCCAAGGCCAAGGATGAGACCGCTGAAAAGATTCGCATGGACTTTGAGGAGTTTGTCGAGAGGTTCGTCAACGTCTGGACCCATTACCAGGGACTCAATTGCTGAAGGCGTATCAACGGAATGGTAGAATCACGGCTTGTTTGCTGACCGACTGCCGACCCGTCTCCTCTCTAGATTTGATCCAAGCACTATCCAGGATCTGGATATGGCGAGATCTTCTCAGGCAGGAAACACTCCTTACCTGCAACAACTGAAGATGCTGAGCAACTATGATGGTCACACAGTCTTTATCGACTACCAGGACTTGTTGGTGTATGATCCTGTCTTGGCAGGCGCCATCGAGGACCAGTACTACCGGTAAATTTTTTATTAATCAAGGTCGCTAAGTCTACAAACCCCGGTATACTGTATTGTTGTCACCGCCACTGACACAAGAGAATTCCCTTTTGCGACACAACAGTTTCCAGCCTTACCTTAGACGCGCGATTCAAAATTTGACCTGGAAGCACAACCCCGCCTACTCTTATGTCAACACCGCCATGGGAGACGACTCTACTGTTCGCCCTTCAGAATCAATGTCCCGAGAGTTCTCAGTGGCGTTCTACAATGTGCCAGCTCACGAAGGAATCCGTGATCTGAGGATGAACACACTTGGAAAGCTGATGAGCATCTCAGGAACAGTCACCCGAACAAGCGAGGTCAGACCCGAGTTGGTCTATGGAACATTCACCTGCAAGGATTGCGGTGGCGTTATGCACAATGTCGAGCAGCAATTCAAATATACCGAGGTAGGCTATTCTTCCTTGATGCTGCTGTGCTGATATGTATGATTCTGGTAGATCGGCCGCAACTAAACACATCTTATCTGTGCAATTCAAATAGCCTTTGATGTGTCAGAGTCCAACATGCGGTAACCGCACAAACTGGGAGTTGAACATTGAGCAGTCAAAGTTTATCGACTGGCAGCGCGTCCGTATCCAGGAGAACCCCAACGAAATCCCTACTGGCAGCATGCCAAGAACGTAAGTCTCACAATTGTCTTGCGCCGAGATCTCTCACTATTTACCTTGCTCGCGCAGTATTTGTAACTAGTTTGCTACATTCTCTTAGTATGGATGTCATCTTGAGAGGAGAGGTTGTCGAAAAAGCAAAGGCTGGTGACAAGGCTCGCTTCACTGGAATGCTGATTGTTGTTCCAGATGTCAGTCAGCTCCGTGGCGCTGGCACAAGTGTCCAGACAGAGCGCGAGACTCAGGATCGCAATCGTGGCAGGGATGGCTTTTCAAACCAGGGAATTACAGGATTGAAAGCACTCGGTGTCGGTGACCTTACATACAAGCTGGCTTTCTTGGGTGGGATGGTCCAGGCTTCTGACTCCAAGGTAAGGCGACTTTTCGTGCCCAGGCCTTATGTGTCTGTCCTAATTCTGACGCGAGATTCGAACTGAAATTTTGGATACTATTATTCATTTCCCGCAGGGCGATACTTCAATGGACCGCGACCCAGAAAACCATGATGAAGAGCGCCAAAAGTTTTTGGATTCATTGAAGCAGGAGGAGATTGACGAACTCAGAGACATGGTCAACCTGGAAGGTCAAATTTATAACAAGCTGGCGCTCAGTATCGCACCTGCAGTCTTTGGTCATCACACTGTCAAACAAGGGCTTTTGCTGCAGATGATGGGTGGTGTGCACAAGGTCACGCCCGAGGGAATCAATCTTCGTGGAGACATTAACGTCTGTATCGTCGGAGACCCC
This sequence comes from Dissophora ornata, assembly GCA_025201705.1. Taxonomy (NCBI): domain Eukaryota; kingdom Fungi; phylum Mortierellomycota; class Mortierellomycetes; order Mortierellales; family Mortierellaceae; genus Dissophora; species Dissophora ornata. The sequence goes on from MU617133.1 coordinate 11,201, forward strand.
TCCACGAGTAAGAGTCAGTTCCTCAAGTATATCTGTGGATTCCTTCCAAGGACAGTATACACCTCTGGAAAGGCGTCATCTGCCGCCGGTCTTACAGCCTCGGTTGTCAAGGACGAGGAGACTGGAGAGTTTACTATTGAAGCCGGTGCACTCATGTTGGCTGACAACGTAGGTTTTCTCATGCGTGAGAGCCTGCATAAGATACGCCTAGGAAGCTAGTGTTAATATGTTTACTAATGATGATTCTTGCTTTCAATAGGGTATCTGCGCTATTGACGAGTTCGACAAGATGGATTTGAAGGATCAGGTCGCTATTCACGAGGCTATGGAACAGCAAACCATCTCCATCGCCAAGGCCGGTATCCAGGCTACCTTGAACGCCAGAACATCTATCCTCGCCGCCGCCAACCCTGTGAACGGCAGATACAACAAGAAATTGACACTCAGAGTAAGTTTCCAAGCATTTTTTGGTTGGATGGTGGTCAGTTGTGTCGGGGCAAAATATTAACAACAAAGTAAATTTCAAATTTGCCCAATAGCAAAACGTCGCCATGTCGCCTCCCATTATGTCCCGTTTCGATTTGTTCTTCGTTGTTTTGGACGAATGCGATGAGACAACAGATTACCAAATTGCCCGCCATATTGTCAACGTTCATCGATTCCGTGATGACGCGCTTCAGCCGCAATACAGCACTGAGCAGGTCCAGCGTTATATCCAATATGCCAGAACATTCAAGCCTAAGGTAAGGAAGCAAAACACTCGGTCACTGCTACGATATAAAGTGCATTAATGAGCTAATGCTAATGGCGACATTCTTTGCTTCTCGTCTTACTTGTAGTTGTCACCGGATGCGATGCGTCTGCTGTCTGAAAAGTACCGCGATTTGCGTCAGATGGACTCACAGGGCAGTGGCAAGAACTCGTACAGAATTACTGTCCGTCAGCTGGAGAGTATGATTCGTCTCTCAGAAGCGTTGGCTCGTGTTCACTGCACAGACATTGTAAGTTGATAACAGCAATGGTTGCGAGAAGAAAAGTTCTGCGATAGTAATAACTGCGTAAAATCACTGGTTTTACTCATATTTCAACAATCTTTCTACATTCGACTATTAGATCACGGAAGACTTTGTGAAGGAAGCCAGCCGTCTTTTGCAGTCGTCGATCCTGACGGTAGAGAAGGATAGAATCGACTTGGAAGAAGAAGATGAGCTTGCGGAGGATGAACTGACAGCAGCGGAGGTTGATATGGCAGGAGCAGAGATGCAGGCTATGGAGGTCGAGTCAAGCCAACAGACTGCCCAGGTAGACCGCCTCCGCCGCATGGACTTTGATGAGTTTGAGCGGGCCAAGGAGTTCTTGGTGAGCGAGGTCCGCCGCCAGCAAGAAGGTAAACTCAAGGACGTTTTGAATACAAAGTCAGTCTTGTAGTTTGTTTTGATATGATACAGCCCTAACCCTTTTTTGATGAAATCTAGGCGGTGTTCGTCGCGAGGCTCTTGTGGAGTGGTATTTGGCTGAGAGGGAACAGGATATTGTCGACAACCACCAGGACCCAGCGGTTGAGGAACAAATCATTCGCAAGGTTATCCGTCGATTGATGAAGAAGGATCAGGTCTTCCTGGCCATTGATGATGGTTCCTCCACTGGTGCTGGAGCCTCTGCAGCGGACAGTTCAGATCCTTTGCTTGTTATTCATCCAAGCTACATCTCTCCTGAGGATCTTTAAAGGAAACATTGTATTTTGAGCAAAAGAAGCACATCATGAGAATATTTAATGTTTACAAGTGAAGAAGATTAAAAAAAAAAAAAAAACTATTAGCATAAGATATAGTACTGTACAAAGACAATGGGGCTCTATGGATTAATGCCCCACTGCTGTTGGGAAGTGGTCGGTATCGCTTTTTTAACGACCGCCGTCCACCTTAGTTGTTTTCTTTTTGGATTTAAAAATCGAGAGCTTGTCCTTGAGCCGTTGTCTGAAAGAACGACGCGTGGGAGGACTTTCATCGACTCTGGAGCCAGATTCAGGGTCTTTGTCATCTTCGATCACCATGATCTCATAGATCTCTACGATACCAGCGTGTAGATCATTGCGGACAATATGTGAAGAACTGGCGGCGGCGCCCAAAGGCTCTGTGGCCAGAGGTGTTGATGGTAAGGTTGTCGACAATGAGGCCAAGTTCACAGGCACATCACCACTCGCGGCAAGTACAGCTTCCAGAAATTCGTCCGAATGAGTAATTATATGGGAAGAAAGTTCCAGAGGTGAAGGAGTAGTAAGAAAATGTCGTTGAGAATGAAGAGGATGGGTATGTGTCCTTGATAAAGATGGATTTGATAAAGTTGGTCGTAATAATAAGGATGATGAAGATGGCGTGGACTCTGAGGAAACTCTTGGATTTTGTGTGAACGATCGACTCGAGAGACGCGATGTTGTTGTTGTTGTTGTTGTTGTTGTTGTTGTTGTTGATGTCGCGGGTTCTGGGAGTTGAGTAGTTGCCTCAGAGGCTTTCGTGAAGGACATTATGTGCAGAGGCGCGGGAGGTAGTAACCGCATTGTACGTTTTGAATCCTGGGTAGACACAGGTTTCGAAATTAGATGAATAGGCATGTATAGCAACGGCGACCTTATCACTGGCGGAGATGGAGGCGTTGGAGGCGTTGGTGGCGTTCGAGGCGTTCGAGGCGTTGGTGGGGGAAGACTCCTTGGCAGCGAGGTTTCCTCCTGTGAACGTACAAAGAGTGGGGGTAGGGGTGGCAAGCTGTAGGTTGACAACGGAGCGAAAGGTAAAGGTTTCAAAAGTATGGGGCGACTGAATGACCCTGTGGATGAGTGTGAAAGATGTGTGGCGGGTGGGGAGATGTCGTAGGTAACAGGATAGGGTAGGAGGACCTTTGGCTGAGAAGTCGAGTAGTAGTCCCTTGCAGGCTGTTTCTCTTGTTGCCGAGCAGAGAATGTACGACCTGCATCCGCACGGCCACTGCTTTTTGCGGATGAATTTGAGCTAGAAACAGGTGTGGAGGCTGATGACGAGCGCGTCTTTGTGACACTATCGCTTGTTGAAGAAGAGGAATGTAGGGACACGCGATTGTCCGATGGTAAGAAATATGTCTCAGGAGATACGGGGAAATCGCTGACACTGATTCGTGATCTACGGTGCCCTGGTTTGAACGGTGGGCGTTCTTGGGCTATTGGTGGATGCTGGCCAATAATATATTGCTTGTCATACATTAAATCCTTGCTTGTACTTGGATCGTCCAGACCCTGTGCTCCTGTTATTGAGGACGACGAGGCTTTGTCGTCTGCAGACCAAGATGTGGGTGTGGGTGTTGTTGGTAGAGAGGGGAGGACTAGCGATGGGGTCGACAAGTTGCTGTGAGAGAGTTGTTGTTGTTGGGTGACTCCGTAGCCGTCGTCAGAGTCAGTTCCATCATCACTAGTCGATAGTACAACTGCGTCAAGCAAGCGTACGTCGTCTTCACTTGATTCGGCTGGGTCATAATCCGTCATATGGCTAGATTTATAACGTTTGTCACGACGTTCTGAGGGGTCGATATAATAATAGGTGATTTCGGTAGTGGGATTGTCGGGAAAATGTACTCGCCGATCGGAAGTACTTGAAGCTGCTCGGCGTGGTGAGAATGGAGTGGATAGACAGCTTTGAAGATTTCTGGAGGAGGAGGAAAGGGAAGATTCTGCGGGATAATATTCGGATGATCTGGACCTGTCACTAGCGTCCTGCACTAGATCTGTATCCGTGGGAGTGCCAGGTTTTAATGGCATCTGTGTAGAGGGAGGCGTTTGTGTGATATGAAGGGAAAAGGGGGGGGGAGGGGATGACAAGCTGCGCCTGTCGGAGGTGGAGACGACACAAGATTTTTTGAGAGGTCCGAGATAAAAAGAAGAGAGAGAGAGGGAGAGGGGAGAGAGGGAGAGAGAGGGAGAGAGAGGGAGAGAGAGAGAGAGGGAGGGAGAGAGAGAGGGGAGAGAGAGAAGATAGGGGATCGAGATGAAAAGATGCAATTAATTGGCACTGAAATGAAAGAAGCACGGTGCTCTGTATGCATTGAATTGAGGCAACCCCGAGAATTGTGAGAACCCTTGTTGCTTAAAGTGGTCTTTGAGGGTCCTCTTTTCGCGACCCGCTGTTCCTGCAGGAAAAACCGTCGGTAGGCAGGCACACGAGAAAGGGTGAGGCGCCAGCTTAATGTCCACAAAGACCTTATTAAGGAACCTTCGATTTTTGGACAAGGCCAGACAGAGTCTTTGTGAAAATTTTTTTTATTTCTTTTTCTCATGTGGTCCTTGTGGCAAATGATAAACAGATCAGGGGCACCTGCCCCAGCTCCTGAAAAAAAATAGCACTGATCTCGAGCCCGGTCCTCGGCTGTCGCAGCTTCTACCCCCGTTTGTCCCTGCTTTGTGTGGCAAGTTCCCACCCCAGCAAACAAAGCAATGTTTATCTCATAGGCAAGAGACGTCCCTGCATGAAAGCCCTTGAACGCGTTTGACATATGAAGTTCGAGCAAAATGTGACCGCACAAGTAACGTGACCCATTTTCAACCGCATGAGTGTTTGGTGGGTGGCATTCGCATCGCGACACACGACAACACAAAGGATCGCAACTCCCATTCCATTCCAAGAACAAGGACAACAGAAAGGCATCAGGAGTCGTATCTGAGGGCTTGCCTGCGAACAACAATAAGCACCAGGAAATGACATCTGTATGTCTCTCAGCAAAAGTGAGCCTTCCATGGACATGGAAAGGCTCAATCAGTGCGGCTCATTGCCTCAACTTTAAACAATCCACTAACGCAAGACCCCTTTGACGTTCACAGAGAAACACTTCATCAGGAGGCAGTGGCGGCAGTGGAAGCAGTGCTGCAAGTGGTGTGGACAAGATGAAGCAGTCCTTTCAGGCACCTGACTCCATTCTGGAACCAAAGATCTTTGAGACTATCGCACTTTACTTGGAAGAAGGAGGACAACCGCTTATGCTCGTCAACGCCTTGTCCACCAGTTATGTTGGCATGCCAGAGATGTGTAACCTCATGTCAGGATGGGCGCGTGAATTTGATATCGACCCCGTGGAAGTCATGCAGGAAGTCCTCAAGGAGCAGCTCATGGAGCGATTCGATCCTGAGAGCGTTGATAGAGATTTCATGAGCGGCGCTGTAAGGGCAATTCATTGCAATTTGCGCCCGTGCAGAGAAAACCTCCCTGAAAGCATCAATGACTGGAGAGCATTGTCTTGCAACTCACACGAAATTAAAAATTGCTCTTACAATGTCTTTTAGGGGACACCAGACTGGCTCATGGTGATGATCCAACATCCTTTCTGGAGATCCGTCATCTACGAACTGTCGGAGAAGCATCAAAAATGTGCCCTTTTGAACTTTGCAATTCAGGTACAAGTGACCCTGTCCATACTGGCCACGCCATCTCTGCCACCCCCCTTTCCCTTCTGCCCACCGCTAACAGCGCCATGACCTTCTGGATGTAGCGTATTTCGGATGCTGGATATCAAGGAGAGATTGCAAGTGTTGCTACAGCGTCAACATTCGTGAAGGTGTTCACAGGGGTGCTTCTGGACTCGTTGGATAAATTGCGAGAAGAAGATGATGTGGGTCTTCTGGATAGACTACCAGACTTGGTGGTAAGCTTTGCTCTGAGCCTAAATATTGCCGCCATCATTGAGTTTGATTGCTGATATATCATTGCTCATGTTTTCCACAGAAAGTTTGCTGTCAGAGCGAACACACATACCTCTACACCCAAGTTCTACTCTTCCGCCTAATGAAGACAGATAGGGGCTTGCCATTAAAGCGGATATCGAAAGAACTGGAGTCGGGCGTGTTGGAAAAATTCAACAAGTAAGCCAAAGTACATTTTTGCTTGGCTGAAGCACAGACTTGAAGGCTTTTTAGGGGGCTCACAATTCGTCCGATGCCAAACTAGACCACCGCTTGTATCAGTCTTGAGAATGCTACTTGCAGGAGCATCGTCAAATGTGGCAAGCGCTATCTCTGCTATTCTCCAGTCGCGCATTCCTTCGCCCGGTGATGTCATGCTGGTGAGTTAAGGCCGACATACATTTTGGCGTAAGCGCAATGTCATTTCCACACCCGTCTTTGCACAGCTGCTGATTTTTGTTTACTTGGGCAAATAGTTGCATAGAGCCTATACCAGCGAGAACCCGCCGTCGACGTATTTTTTGCGTGATCCCGATTTCTTTGGTAGCTTGAAAAAGAAAAAGGATGTTGTTCACCCACCACCAATGTTGTTTATTCCTTTGTGACCACAAAACTGACAATCATGTTGTTACTCTATAGAAATCATGCTCTCCTCCATCTTTGTCCCAAGTTTCAAAGGCGCAATCGTCAAGCAGGATCACAAGGAAAAATACCTCTATCTGGTTGCATATGCCGCCAGTGTGCATGAAGAGGACGACACGATCACGGATACATCAGATGTGCGTCAAACATATGAAGCACTGTGCGCGCTAGAGGACACGCTTTCGAAAAGAACGGCCGGAACAGATTTGACTCCCATCCTTGGGCAGCTTCTGGTTGCTATTGAGTGAGTAGCTCATGCATGCGCCCGTGCGTGCGTTGCGTCTCGGTGCATTTTCGTCCGACGCAATCTGGTCATGCCGCGACTTGTTGTTGTTGTTTTTTTTTAGCGCCAATACTCACCCATATATCTCATGCATTTGATTCGATGACTTTGCCTCGCTTTTCTGGGTATCAGGACGCCGGTCGCCTCCATGGCTTTGTTATACTGGATTCAATTCGTGATCAGGGAAACGAGTTATATCGAAACTTACTTTAGAAGTCATGAAGTTCCAGTCCCGTTGCTGTTAATTGAAGAGGCAAGTTACCAGAGCAAGCAAGCATCATGCGGGATGCGCGGGCCTTTTCTGTTCAAGGGGAAGAGTAACTCATGTGAATACCCCTCTAATCAACATGGTGGTATTGCCTTATGGCTTCATAGATGGCATACAAGCATCCTTTACAACAGACAGCGGTGTTTGCTACATTGGTGGACTTTTTCGAGGCTCCCCTAGAATTGAACCCCGAAATCATGGTAAAGACAATGCATGTGGACCAGTTTGAAGGGCCTTTTTTTTCCTGTTGCCTACATATAATCTCTTTGCTAGCACTACGGGAAGAGCTGGGACAGGTTGCTGACGAAAAGATATAACGACCCTCTTTTATTTTCTTTATTCTTGTTGCGCATTAGATGACCTATCGCAAATCCATCTTGGATAGGATGATATACTTGATGCAGTTAAACTATGCTATGCCTGCCCTGGACTACATTCGCGTGCGTGCCCGCAAAATGGATCAGTCACTCTCGATGCACTTTGTTAAGAAAGTACTCGAGATGGTCCGCGGACCCTATTCTAAAAAATTTATAGAGGGGATGGGCCAGATGATCGAGGAGATTGTTGAGGTCATCAAAAAGACGGACACAGAGCCTGTTGTTCGTGCTTGGATTGGTATGTCAGAGTTGTGGAGACCACCCATAACCCGTGTGCATTTGTTGTGTTGTTTTTTTCTTGGTTTGTTCGGGATTTTTTTTGTAGTGAAATGCTACGCCGAAGAAAGAAAAAATGGTTTTCTAAAATTTTCACCTGCTTTTTTTATTTTATTTTATTTTGAATTGAAAATAGACGAGGTTGTGTCACAGCCGAACGAGGGTGATATGATACAAACGCCTCCAACTTCTGCGTCCCATGAGACAGGGACGTTTTCGGGCTCATCAGACGCTGGGCTGAGTACAATTCAAGAACTGAAGAGACGCTTGGATGAACCTCGTCGATAGGTCTCGACCGCAGGTCTGTGAGGGTGTCCACATGGCCTGCACACGCACACACACACACACCCACACACCCACACACGCCCACACACACACGCACACGCGCGCACATTTCAAGCAGACACGCATTCGCGAACAAATGAACATTTTTGCATGCACTCGCACCACTCCTCTCTATCCATCTTATAGTCTAATAAAGAACGTTATCAATTGAGCCTTTGTTTGCAGCGTCGCATCGTTATTGTTATAGGCGGTATTCTTTTTTTTTGTTTATTCATTTTAAAAGTGGTATATGTTGCATATGTGCAGCGGATTTTTTATGTACAAGCCAAGAAACAATAGCAAAAGGATGGCGAAGTTTGTGGACAGCAAAAGCGAGAAACAAAACAAATGGAAAGTGTTACAAAAAAAAAGAAGCAATGAAAAAGAGTACTCGTGTCTAAAAGCTGATAACATCGGCAGAATAGGTCTGTAAGAATGGTGTGAAGGCTGCAAAGGCCTTGCTATTCTTATCAGAAGCTCGACCACCACCACTGCTGTGTCGGTGGATGCGGATGTGTTGGTTCAGGTTATCAGACCTTGAGAATCGTTTGGGGCAGTTGTGGATCGGGCAAGGGAAGGGTTTCTCGAGCGTGTGGATGGAACGGACATGACGCTTCAAATGTTCGGACCGCTTGAAAATCTTGCCGCAGTCCTCAAATCGACACGTAAAGACCTTGCAGCCAGAATTGTCTGGGTGACTCGAGACGCGGCGACCTCTTGACCGTTTGGGTGTGGGCTTGGTCGCTGCTGTTACATCAGATTCGCAACTATGTTTGGCAAGATCTGACATGGATGAGGAGGTGGTGATCATACCCTGGTGGAACAAAGTGGGCTCACTCAGGGTCCTAGATAAGGGATAGGAATTAATCGAGTTGGAGAGGGAGATGACGCCATTGGAGAAGGTCGACCGTGGTGACATGGAGGAGTCGTCGGACAAGCTTGAAAGTGAACTGGTCGAGTAGCTGTGGTGGTGATGATGCTGCTGGTGGTGATGCTGGTTCGAGTAGAGGCTGTTGGTGTTGTAATGGCAGTCGTCCTCGTACATAACTTGCTGAGCATACATCAACGGAGAATCGCACATCTCGGTCTTGACAGCAGTTGAGCTGATACCCGTAACAGCACAGATATCCGGTAGTTGACCCTCGGAGAAGGAGCGGGTCATCGACATCATGTATGCAGGAGCCATAGCCGCAAAGTGTTCATTCGAGAGGTCGGACTTGATCGACGCTGCTGGCTGTTGTGCATACATGTAATCGTGGGAAGCTTGGCAGTCCTCCGCAGCAGGGATTGACGTCGAATAATGGAGAAGATGTTCCGCGCCTGTAGCAGCAGCCATCATTGCCGAATCAGCCATGGAAGAAGAGTCGCAATCTGAGAAAAGCAGGTTGGCACTGCGTGTAGGCATGAAGGCGTCTGGCTGCAGATCCAGGAACATGCCAGATTCGGGCGAAGCGGGATGACTACCCAAAATCTGCGCGTGGTGGTATTGTTGTTCCTGCTGGTCAAGAGTGTACATGTGGTGAATAGGGTGGTGCTGCTGGTGCTGGTGCTGCTGCGGTGATGACTGAAAGTGTTGAGGTGTTGGGGACGAGACTGAGCTGGACGACATTGTGGGCGAGGACTGGATGTGCTGCTGCTGCTGTTGTTGTTGCTGCTGTTGAAAGAGCGCGTTCTGCTGGTTCTGGTGGATGAAGTAGAGAGCTGATTGATTAAAGAGGTGTGATTGTGTGAGGTCCTTGGTCTGTGCCTGGGTAGGTGCGGGTGATGAGAGTGCTCGTGCTGTGGCAGTCATTTGTGAAGCTGTGTATATGAAGCAAGGGCGAAGCTGGGGAAGGGACAGATACGTGATTACGGGCGGAGGTTGAAGATGACTTATGGGTGGAAGCAAGAGCGTTGGTTTTTATAAAAAGCGGTTTGCGGTTGAAGAGAGGAGGTGAAGCGGAGGGTGGAGAATAAAAAAAAAAAAGAGAAAATTGGGAATCTGGAGGTTGCTTTTGTACTCTTTAGTGCTCGAGGGTAAATGTCGAGTCTGCGAGAACAAGTTCCAGCACCTGTCGCAGGTGCAGACAGGCACAAGGACAGTACGCAGACACATACGCACACCCACACACAACAAACGCGTAGTAGGATGGAACTGAGTGATTTGTTTGCAACTTCAGTCGACCGCCTATTCAATCCATTACATTCATTACACTCGTTATTTTTACATTCTAGTAGCACACTCGTCAGAAGCTGTCTATTGTTAAAGTTTTACAATACATTATATTTACTTTATTCGCTCGTATGGATTTGAATTGCACTCAATCGACTGAATAACAACACATACACATGCTTCATTACACCACCATCGTTTCCTTTATTCACCATCCCAGCCTCGCAACCTCCACGCACCAGCCATAGCAGGACAAAAAAAACAAAACAAAAAACACCAGCGCTATGGCCCTCGACCGTCCCACCCCCATGGTAATGACTAGCTCATTTCCGAGTCCCGGATTTTTGAGAGATCTGCTCTCGACCGAGCTTGTGGAGCTGCTGAATCCACTCGATCTGTGTGTGTACGGAGTAGGAACATAGCAACACATTTTCTTTCTATGTGCTTTGTTAAAGCGCACTCTTAAAATGGTTAACAGCTGCCAAGAAGTATCATGCGATCTTGCCACCATGGGCTTTTTTTTTCTTTTTTGTTTTCTATAAAAAAATTAAAAAAAAATATAATGGACAAAGCCCTTTTAATGCTTCTCGCTGTTCTTTCCGGCATCGTTCCTCTCGCCAATGAGCCAGGTCCTATTGGATAACAAGACTGGTCCAGCCGCGAAAAATAAATAGCGATAAGACGCTTGTCACTGAGCCAATGACTAATGGCTCGCCTGTGTTTTCTTTTTTATTCAGTTGACACATATCGGCAGCTCCATCTGTCGCGTCCAGTTCCGTCTTTTTTTTTTCTTTTTGGTTTTCTGTTGCAGCTGCTCAAGCAACCCCCTTTGATTTTTTTTTTTCCCTCTGTGTCTCGAAGTTTTCGCGAGAGAGCAATTCG
>MU617134.1:0-22061 GCA_025201705.1 Dissophora ornata
TTTTTCTTTTTTTTTCGTGTCGTCCATACTCTGGCTGTTTGCGAATTCCAGTTCCCGAATCTGTGCATCGAGCCATGCCTCATGGTCAGCCAGTTGGAGGACCTGGTCCTCGAGAGTTGAAATCAGCTCTGCATCCATGCTTGTCTCTGCCATTGTCGCTGCCATTTGCTCGTTTGGGTTTGGCTGTATAAAATATACAGTGTCAACTTTTTTGCACCCGCGTTTTATTTGCCTATTTCCCTTAAAAAGCCACCACATATGGATTTTTACGCGGGTCTGCTGCGTCACATTTGTGCCGCAAGATGTGTTTGCATTTCGCTGAAAAGCAAATATATACACACAGTGATTACGAAGCCGACAATGCAAACTCCAGGTTCTGCAGACTCGCATGGACTCTCTACAAAGCACCACAAAAAAAAATAACAACAAATAATATGAGTATATAGAACACAGCCCCGGGCAATTTTCAATCTGTACCATGTCAAAACACGCCTGTGTACTTTACCAAAAGGCGCTGCTCCTGATGTGGATCCTGTCCAGCAAAGTCAATAATCTTGCTCAACAACCGCACCACAAACTGCACATAAATCAGTCCCACGCCACCTGTACCCGATGCCATGGCCCCACCGCCAGCAAACATCGTGAGGGAAGAAATAGCAGCCGCAGCGCGTGCAGACGAGGACATATTCGGAGTGGATCCCACCGGATGTGTCGCTACTCCAAACGATGACGAGGACGTTGGATGTGAAGCCAAGAAACTGTTCCTACCAAAACCATCCAGTGACGCCTGGGTGGATGGAGTTGGTGAATTCGCAGACGACGACTCTGTGGTGTGATACCCACAGCCAAGAATCTCTGCCATGGACCCACAAAGCTCAAGTCCTATCTCGACAAGCACAGACGCCAAAGACTCCATCGCGATCCAACGCTGCCTGAGTGTCTGGTCGACTGGCGTACGTCGTTGATTATGAAAATTCGCACGTGGTGGGCGCTGTTGTTGGAAGGCCGTGCTCGAAGATGTCGGCACAAAATCCATGGCTTCATCTTGGTCACTTGACGCTGCACTGGTTCCCTGAAAAGCACCATACTCGTCATATTCACTCTGCCCACCAAGGCCGTCGCCACAAGTACCGCGCCCCTGTTCGTCATGCTCTTCTTCCTCGCGCATTTCCATCACGCACTGCAACAATCTGCTAACGTCCTCAAAGAGTTCCATCGTTTTCAAAAACACTCCTCGACTGAACCCAGGATGAAGGTGATGTTGCTGCTGCTTGCGAAGATATGCCATTGACAAGACGTTGCCAGGGGTTGTCGACTTCCCGATCTGATTAGGTAGAGATTTGCGCGCCTTGAGTAGCTGTTTCTTCTGCTTCGCTAATGTATATATGCAGTATCGAGTCGTTAGGTCCATCCACGCGGTCAGGAGCATCGGACATCTCTTCCCTGCAAGTTCGAGACACGATCCCGATAACAGTGCGCCTTGCAGAACTAAACCCATCGCACCACTGACAGAGTGACCCATGATCGAAGTGTCCTCGTCCTCCACCATGTCCATATCCAAAGGATTCGCTATCGAGCGAAAAAAAGAAGCGCTTTCCAGTGCAAGACTAACCTCGCCCATGATCTTGAAGGTTAACCTGTTGGCCAAGTTCAAGATCCAATCCTGTGTACTCTGAATGAGATCCTCCATGGCAGGCAACCCCAACGCTCTCCATTCCAAGCCTTGGTTGCGAAGCGCCTCCCCAAAGAGTGTCCTCTGATAGTCAATCACTTCCTGAGATCGCGTCAAGTCCTCCGACAAATCCTGTGGGTGCCGGAACCGACCAGAGAGTGTCTCTCGCATGCTCTCAATAACTTGGACATAGTGCACAATCTGCTCGATTGAGCTTTCATAGGCAGACCACTGCGGGCAGATACGGTTGATACCCATCTCAAACTCTGGTCCACAGAGCCACTGTGCGCTCGCCAAGATTGCATCCACCGCCGATTGGATGTTGTTGTAAATCGCAATCTCCTGGACCTGGACCTGGCTCTGGTCTTGAATTGGTGTGAGCGACTGCTGGAGCTTTCGGGAGAATCCATCTCCCAAGGCTGCCAAAGCGGCGACGAGGATTTGATTACGTGACGTCATTGTAGCTTCAAACGACTGACGGTCCTGAAATCCGCGTTTCGGAATTTGCTCCGCAATCCAAGCCTCCATGTCCTTTGACTGTGCAGCTGCGGCTTTTGTTGTAGAGTGGATCCTGTGGAATAGGGCCAGTCTCGTCGCCATGGCGAGGTGATGGTGACTAGGCGACCGTAGATGATTCTGATCCATCCGTCCTTCTCGTCTTAAAAGCAAACTACTGGGCCGAGTCGACCTCTGAGGGTCGAGAAAGATGGTCGACGAGGTTGTATTCCTGGCAAACGAGTCAAACGACAGTTCGTGGCCAAGGTGCGAAGCATTGATCGGGCTCGAAGAGAATGCCGAGAGTAGGTCATCGCCCACAAGGTGGGACTGAGTTCCCGGACTTGGAGGATGACTGTGTATGGGTGTTGTAGGGTTTGATCGGTTTCTAGCAGCCTTTCGGTATTTCCTCGGCTCTGATGATGCAATGCTCCCTGCCAGATCCTGATATCCATCTCCATTTCCTGACTGGGCTGCTGTGGGAGAATCGGCTTGCTGAACACGGTAGAACCCACGCGAGTTTTCTAATCCAGTCTGATTCAAGTGGACCGGGTTCTGGGTGTCTGTCGATGAGCTGATGTGAAGACTGGCCGCGAGTCGGTTGGTGAGATGGTCTGTCATGCGTTGTGTCTTGGTGTTGCGATCTGAAGGTGGAAGTGGATCCTTTTTGCGCTTGAGTGGCGGGGAGAAAGTCGGGTCATGAGGGCTGAATGTAGTAGGTGTCTGTGGCAGCATGTCTAGTTATCATATAGGGTGTAGGGTGTTTAGCGGCTATGTTTGACATTGGTAATGAATCAAAGGCATTGGGATAATCATGGTGCTGTCGCCGTACGCTTCTTTTTATAATCCTGGGTGTTGTGTTCGCGAGGCCAAAGCGACTGAAGGTCTTCGTCCAACAAGATACTCTCTACATAGATAGCGAGGTGTTTCGAGTTAGAACGCCGAACTTTGATATGAGGGATATGATTTGCATGAACGTATTCAGAAGGTAACTTACCCATGGCGTTCAGTAACGTATTGACGGCATTGCTCCAGATCTTGTGGGATTCAGCCATTCCATTACCCTTTTCGTGTGTAAACATTGCGCAGATAGGCGGTATACGGTCTTAGGTACCGGGACGAGCGAATCCTGCTGGATCTTCCCACCGTTGGTTGTCGCTTTCGTCGTCCTCGTCGCTTTCCTCCCACACAACCTCAACAAAGTCCCAGTCAAAGACGATGAAGGCAATCACAGTGATAACGAGCAATGTTGTGGGGCGAAATAAGGTCTTGGCCAAACTCAGGCAGAGGGCCTGGAAGGTGAATCGCACGGGTTTGATGGTTGCGATCCTGAAGATTCCAAAGAATGAGGTTGTGAATGAGCCTTTGCCAGTTCCAAGACCAAGAAGACCAAGCATTTATAATTTGTTTCCGACGAGGATATTCTCAATATGCTGCCTCTTCGTTTTGTAGGTTGGCTCTTTCCTGTAATCCTGCTGGAACGCGATGGTTGATGTCGAAGGTAATGGATTCGTCGTCGTTGTTCGTCGAACAGCTATTTTGGCAGCAAAGGACAGGTTTTGACGACAACGGCTCTCTGTGCTCAAATGGTGTGAGTTCACCACACGCCACAGAACGTGTTTGGATCGCCTCTCTTAGAAGACTTTCGCCCACTATTTTCCTCTCCCCCATGGTCCACGGCAATGAGCACATTGCACACTGAATCATGCGAGGTAACATCATCCAGAAGTCAGGGAAGGACATCCGGCACGGCTACATACAGCAATATCTCAAGCTATTCCTCCGCAGAGTACACCCGGATCTCTTTCAAAACTACCCCAAGGAGCAACTTCGGAACAGCACTTCGCTGCAGGACCTACTGCCAATAGTTGGCAATGAAAAGACGCAGAGGAGCACTGACACGCGACTGTCCTCTCCTAGCAACGCTGCAATAAGCAAGCCCACCACTCTATTCTTTTATGTCAAGCCCAAGGATGTTTCTTCGGTATCATCTGACGCTTCAATTAGTCCCTCGCAGACCACGGATGTGAAAGACCACCTGAAATTGGTGGTGCACACACTACCTGTGCTGGCTATCCACATTTCCTCACATGAATCAAAAGGCATTACAAAGGAAAAGGCGTTAGAGCAGGAGATCAAGTCATGGGAAATGGTTCAGTCATTCTTGGAGCTGTGCCGAAAAGTGGGCGTAGCTGTGAGGGATCCCGATGAACTCGATGTTGCCCAGCATCTACAGCAGAATATTGATGACGCAACAGCAAGATCAAATCAACAACAAACCCCACACAAGCCGTTATCAGAGGTCTTTGTAGAAGAGCTCCAGAGTTCGTTCTCAGGATCAGTAGGAGGCGCGAAGGGCGAAGGCTTTGGCGAGGATGTTAACCAGACACAGTTAGGCAAGACGGGCGGTCTAGCGCCGGCACTGAGCGCGGAATTGATGATCAAATCGAACCCATTGCTGTTCAAGAGCCCGAGCCTTTCGTCCACGCGACTGAGCAAAGTCATTCGCACTTGGATACATTGGCAGGAGGAGGAATCGCAACGGGCGTCATCCTTAGGAGACAGCAGTATACAAAGCGGAGCGGCATCCTTTCGCCTCGGCAATTGGTGGAGAAAGGTGCCAGTGATGATCCTGAGCTCTGGAAAAGAAAGAGCAGAGATATTGCAGTCTGCATCGGAAGCAGTAGACATCAAGGGGTCCGAGGCAGATGGCCAATCTGTGAAGGGCATGCTTGTGGTTGACCAGGAGATGTCTAAGGAAGGTGAGAGCTTATGTTATTATTACAAACATGCACGTCTATCGTCTATGCAGTGCTCCGATGCTAACCGTGCATATCGATCATTCTAGACATGACGGATTATTTAAATAGCAATCTAGAGAGAATTCAGCTCGAGTACCAAGAAGTACTGCGGGCTGCGTCTCCTCCCACTCGGTTGTCGTTTGCACAGACAAAGAAGCACGTACATAATAGTTCACCGAGCGCATCTGCGTCGCTGTCACCGGAGGCAGCGTCGTATCTGGAGCGGATGAGGGCTAGGACGATGCTCGATAATGTTCGATCTCGATCCAGGGGCGGTAGCCGTGGTGGTAGTGGTGTAGGGAGAATACGCGGCGAATAAAAAGTGGGTATTGGCTGCAGATGTGCGTAGATTTGACTCTCGAATTACAACGGTTACCGGGTGCCCAAACATTGCAAAAAATTATACGGGATTTGTTTCACCTGCGGTACATGCGATTCATTTGGGGGTTTTTATCACTGCCAAGGGTGTCGACGTGAAAATTTTTAATGCAAGCTGCGCCCGTTTGAAGTAATTGCCGGCGAGGGGTATCAAACCCTTGGCCCCTCGGTCGAACAGGGAATGATGTGGAATGAGATAGTAGAGGTTAGGTTGCTCCTGAAGGGATGACGCATGGATGATGGCCATCCGGACAATGGTTGTTCCCTTGGCAGTGGCAGGGGAAATGCAACATACGGTTCTGGCAGGCATCGCTACGGTCATGGAAACGACAGAAGCGGTGGAAGCGGTGGAAGCGGTGGAAGCAATGGAAGAGTGGCAACTCAGCCTGGCCTGCATCCCTCATTTGACTATTTTGTTCACGATCTGCAGCGCTAGTCAATCACCCTACTCGCATCGCGACTGGCCAACACAATGACTCTGGAATCACCGCTGTCTCTCGTTGTGGAGTATCATAAGTATCATAATGACAATAATGACATGCACCGTGTTTCTCTTTTCCTCTGTCTCCTCTTTCTTCTCCTCTCCATTCATCGACTCTCTCATTGCGCCATTCGCATCCGAATCTCAAGGAATCAATTCTTACCGAACAAACTGCTCGTTGCAACACAACTACGAAACCTTATTTTTTGCTCTCTGAATGGCCGACGATATACCCTCGATCGTCAACCGAAATGCCTCCACCGATCTGACCCTCGTTACCTCCAACGCCACCACAGACACCAGCGAGCATGCAGCGCTGACCCGCGGCATCGCCGGCAACAACAAGCGACTCTCCTTCGCCGCTGGACCAGACGGCGACACTGTCCAGGGTTTCCCCGAGGCTATGTCTAGCGCTGGCCCATCCAACGCGGAGGGATACTCGATCTACTCAAACATCAAGGATGGCAAGGTAAGATGGGGATTACCCCGTAGTTACTACAACGTGAAGAGAAGCGTGTTGCCACCGGCCAAGAAAAGGCTCTCTACTCTGCGTCTCTGACATTTCACTTGACTGAATGTGTTTTATTCTTAGGTCAGTATCGAGCACCAGATCGAGATCAATGGTAAGTAGTCGATCAACCGGGACAAGCCATGGGGCTGTATGCATGCACCTCCTTTGATTACTCCTGCTTGTTTGTGGAGCCAAAATGCACTGAAGTTGCTGGGAAATGTGCACAGGCCATAATTTATTGCTGCATTTCTGCGGGTGCGTGGAAACGACCAACTCACCCTTTTATATTCTATTGCTTATTCGCTTTCTTCACTCTACAACGCTCCTTCAAACTCATGGCCACACAGTCATCGATCTGTTTGATGTCAAGAGTAACAAGGAAATCTCACTCGAGGAGATCTTGGATGGCCTGCGGTATGTTATGGAGTACCGCATCAAGGGCGGCCGCTTCCCCAGTCTCGACCACGATATCATGAGACGTCTTGCGGACGGTCTCTTGTTGAATATGGGAAACGTCACCAAGAAGGGTCGCTTCCACCAGGTGTTGTCCGAGGAAGCCGATGTCGCCTTTCAGCTCTTTGGAGAGTTTCTGTTGGAAGGTATGAGGCATGCTCCCGCCAATGTTTATGATCTGACACGGATGTTCGTTTTACAATATAGGACGCCACTAACTTCAATGTTGACTCTGCGGTTTAGTTCAGGAGTTCCGACAAGCTGTAGGAGAGAAGCCTGTGTCCGACCTGCGTCACGCGCTCAAATTGGATGTTCGCTGTGGCTCAGGATCTACCGAGCAGGAGCAGCAATCAGCCGTGGCGTTGATCGCCCTGTTAACAGCTATCTACCCACAGTTTTCAGATTGGAGAGAGCTGGTCAAGAGCGATGGTCAGTCAAATGTCCAGAAATGTATGCGTGAGCATGCTGACTTTGTCAAGGCTGATAAGATGCCCGAAATGCCTGGTGTCATTCTTGCTCCTCAAGGTAACTCTCATGTCATTATTATTGTCATTTGGATATTGTTTCCTGGAATGCTGATTTCATCGCTAACCACATCGTATCACTTCTTCATGTCAGCCCTTTGCTTCGATCGCAGGATAAAGCGATGCTTAAAAATGTTCAGAACATCGCTAGATACTGGACTGCCATCAGAAGCTATTCCAGCTTTGCAAGAGCATTACGGGCGGAATATCCTTCCACAGCCCCCACGTGCCTCGGTCTTCAGGATGATCTGGACTCAGTTTACAGATTTCATGATCCTGTTGCTCTTAGCCGTTGCCGTTTTGATGGCCGCCACACAGGATTTGATCCCAATGGGTGTCTTGTTGATCGTCGTAGTCCTCAACGCTGTCATTGGATTTACACAAGAGTACAAGGCTGGAAAGGCCCTAGACGCTTTGACAAAACTCTCCGTCCCCAAAGCGCAGGTCCTCCGTGATGGGGCAACGTTGGTCGTTGATTCAGAGGAACTCGTGCCCGGTGATATTGTTATCTTGGAGGAAGGCGAATCTATACCCGCAGATCTACGTCTTGCTGAGGTCTCACAGCTGGAGATTATTGAGTCCATTCTTACAGGGGAGTCAGTCGCAGTGAGCAAGGATCCAAAGGAAATCAGGACGTTGACCCGCAAACTGCCTCTTGGCGACTGCAAAGGAAACGCGTTCATGTCGACTGTTGTAGCCAAGGGCCGCGGCAAAGGCATCGTTGTCCGAACGGGCCGATTGACCGAGATGGGAAAGATTAGTGCCGCCATCACAGGTCAGGCCAAGGTCTTGACACCGGTCCAGCGCAAGCTCGCCATGCTCGGTAAACTGTTGGTCCTGTTTGCCATTGTTCTTTGTGCAGTCATGGCTGGAATCCAGATTGGATATCACCACGACGTTGGAGAGTCCCTCAAGGTCGCATTGAGGTATGCAGTGGCCCAGAATAACTCACTTCGTATAACGCCTAGTTGACATACCACCTTCAAGTCTAACGCACGTCCGTAATTATTATAGTTTGGCCGTGTCAGTTATCCCTGAAGGTTTAGTAGCTGTAGTCACCGTAACTATGGCCTTAGGAGTTCGTCGTATGGCTGCTCGAAAGGCTATTGTTCGCACTCTTCCAGCTGTCGAAACTCTGGGCAGTGTCACATTTATCTGCTCTGACAAGACAGGCACTTTGACAGAGGGCAAGATGGGTGCAGCAGAACTCTGGACAAGTGACGAGGCCTTGTATGGCTTTACTGAAAGTACCAGTCTGGATCCTAATAAGGGTGATGTGACTCTCAAGGCTGGTCCTGGTGAGGCGCCTCATGTGATGGGCAAGACCTTGGACGAGGTCTCTGCGCAGATGCTTGTATCGCTCATGGTATCATCACTCTGCAATAACTCATCTGTGGTGATGAAAGAACAAGGAAATGAAGCAGAGGTAGTAGATATGGGTGTAGAGACACAGGGCACAGGCGCTGGAACTGAGGTTGCACCGGTAGTAGTTGAGTGGAAGGGCATTGGCGACCCGACCGAGGTCGCGTTGGTCGTGGCTGCCCAGAAAGCAGGTTTCCCAAAATCGTTCTTTCAGAACCTTGGATACACGCGTATTTATGAGCAGGCGTTTGACAGTGAACGCAAGGTTATGAGTGTCGTTTACAAAGCTCCGCTCGACAGCGCCAATGTACAAGGCGAGGGTCATTACGAGTTCGTGTTGGCAAAGGGCGCGCCAGAGGAAATCTTGAACCGGTGTGTCGGTTATCTCCCACCCGCCGCCCCAGGCTCTATATCCTCGCCGCTCGATGTGCTTAAGCCTAGTGAAAAAGATCTGACTATGCCTCTTACGGAAGAGTTCTACGATCATGTCCAGGACGCGTCCGGTAGAATGGCCGACGAAGGTCTCCGTGTTTTGGGGCTGGCATTTAAGAAGGTCAAGTTCAATGGAGGCGGCGTGATGAATGAGAGTGATGGAGATGGACTAGACAGGATTGGCAAGGCGAAAGATCCAAAAGAAGTTGCGCCACCGACACACAAGCCCACTGATGTGGATCTCATGACAGCAGCCAACGTTGCGGCACATGATGACGATGACGATGAGGAGGAGATCCCACCAGGATATGCAGAAAGCGAGCTGATCTTTTTGGGATTGATCGGTCTGATTGACCCAGCGCGCGCCGGTGTCCAGGAAAGTGTGCGGATATGTAAGCAAGCTGGCATTACCGTCGTAATGATCACTGGTGACCACATCAAGACTGCGAGTGCGATAGCAAGAGAGCTGGGTATCCTCAGTGAAGGAGGACGCGCCATCAAAGGCGAAGAGCTGGACTTGTTGTCTGAGCAGGCAATCGCCGAGCTGAAGCCGTTCCCAAATGTCTTTGCCCGCGTGTCGCCAGACAACAAGCTAAAGTTGGTAACAGCATTGAAAAGTCGAGGCGAGTCTGTCGCCATGACAGGAGATGGTGTCAACGGTAAGGCTTCTGAAACTTGCCATCACGAACATCTATTTATTTGACCGTTTGGAGTAGGATTCACTCACAATTTTACTTTATTTTTTGTACTTAAGATGCACCGGCAATCAAGGCAGCTAACGTAGGAGTGGCCATGGGTATCGCTGGAACAGATATCACCAAACAGGCAGCGGATATTGTACTTGCGGACGACAATTTCAACACGATTGTCGAGGCTGTTGAGGAGGGTCGTCGCGTGTTTGATAATATCCTCAAGTTTATTGTGTACCTCCTGAGCTGTAACTGCGCCGAGATCTTTTTGTTTTTGCTCTGCACCATCGTGGACGTGCCGCTGCCCTTTACTGTCACCATGATCTTGTGGGCTAACATCATCGGCAAGACACCAACGATGCTCATGTTTTCATTCACGTATTGTCATATGCACCTTCTAATATGTTAACTAATGTTGATCATATTTTCCTTCAACGGTAACAGCTGATGTACCTCCTGCGATGGCACTGGGTGTCGAGCCCGCGGAGCCTGGTCTCATGGATCGAGAGCCCCGCTCGCCTAAACGCGGGATCCTGACCCCGACATCTTTCGCCGTTATCATTTTCCAATCTTTCTCGATGACGCTCCTGACATTTGGTATCTACATGTGGGCGGATCGATCTCCCGAGCACCTGGATTACGCGCATTCGGAATCTTTTGCATTCCTGACAACGCTACAACTCCTTCAAGGATTTCTCTCAAGAACCATGCGAACATCGATCTTCAAGAACAATTTCTTTGGGAACATGTGGATGATCTACGGCGTCTCGATCAGTTTTGTGCTGATGATTATTGGGATCTACGTACCAGGGTTCAACGGGGTGTTGAATTTGGTGCCAGTGTACGGAATAACGTGGGCCAAGATTGCGGTCGGCTGCGTGATCTTGACGACATTGAGCGAGGCAGAGAAGTTTGTGTTGCGACGCGGTGGATGGACCATTTGAGACAATACCTCTTGCCTACTTGCGCGCAACCATGTAAATAGTTTTATTTGTAAAAAGTAAAGAGCATTCACTTTTGTTGTCGTCTATGGTTTTATTGTCTATGTTGCCTGTACAGTTACTTGTTGTTTTTTTTTTAAAAAAAAAAAATCTCTCGATTTCGATCTACAGCTTGCCCTCCAAGGACCTCAACAAAGTGTTTTCGACCTTGGCAAGCTGCTCCCGAGTTGACACCTGAGACGCGATCACATACACCACATTTCCAAGTGGTCGTCCAAAGATCGCCACCTCGGTGTTGCTGTCTTCATGTCCCTTATCTCTCAACTGTCTCTGGACTTCCTGCGACAGCAAAGATGCATAGCCCGATGGTCCGTTCGTCTCCCTCATCTGGATTGCCAGCACACTTCCCAGAGGCACAACTCCCTCCACCATCTCCATGCGCGAGATCCGGTCAACGACCTTATGATCCCAAAGACTCCACACGCCCAGATCACTATGGGCCAATGCACCCCAGTCCTGGCGGGCCTGGTCCGCATCGCCATGAGACTCCATCTGTCGATAAGTTTGGAGACTAGTGTTGGCGACCGCACATCCGATCGGGTGGGCCGTGTACGAGTGTCCATGCAACAACGCATCCGTTTTAGTCTCACTCAAAAAGTTGTTGAAAACCGAATCCGTTGTCAAAGTCGTGGCCAAAGTGACGAGGCCACCTGTCAACAATTTTGCATAAGCAGCAATATCCGGGTTCACTTGTAACATGTCCGCTGCAGATTTGCGTCCAAGCCGCCAGCAACCAGTAAAGACCTCATCAAAGACTATAGGAAGTCCCTTCCAATTGTTTTTGACAGGTAGGTGAGAGTTCTTGGCAGGCGAGATCTCGGTGCCGAAGCCCTTGAAGGCCCTGACTTCCTCTACCAGACATCTTTGGAATGCAGGGTCAACCCAGACCATACCACCGGCACCCATTAACACGGGTTCCATGAGCAGTGCTCCAAACGATCTCTTCTCGTCCCTTGTTAGACGCGTCAAGGTCTCTCGAATATGGCTGCGATAGATCTCCAGTCGTGGGTCCTTCTCCGAGGGCTTTGTGAACACCTCGGACAAGTTATCAATTGTGACCTTCATAGGCTCCTTGGAATTCGTCATCTCTGTAGGAATCGTAATCTGGAACTTTGAATCCTTGAAGAGGACTGTAGGAGGGCTGAACCAATGGCCATGGGACTTGTACCATGTCACTTGGGCATTGTACACGTTAGGCGAACATGCGTTCATGGCTCCGATCGTGTCACCATGGTACCCTCCGTCCACACCGATGACCTCCACACGTCCTGTAGCTTCACCCAGATTGAGGTATCTATCCTGACTGGCCTTCAATGCCATTTTGAGGGCGACCTCGATGGCGGTACTTCCGTTATCAGAAAAGAAGACCCTGGAGGCCCAACCTTGGCCCACAGTGTCCAAAAGTGTCTCTGTCAACTGAACCGCAGGTTCGTGAGCGCATTCGGGGAACATGACGTGTCCATAGCGTCCAGCAGCGTAAGCCGCCGCCTGAGTCAATGCAGGAGATCCATGTCCCAGTCCCTGAGTCCACCAACTGGCGCACCCATCAAACATCTCCTTCCACTTCCATTCCTTCTTATCCTTCTTGTCCTCCACATAAGTGGTCATGATATCCCCATAAGCCGAATCGATGACCGTTACGTCCTTGACAGTCTGATGTTGTGTGAATGGCCACCAGATTGATGTCCTTGCCGTCTCTGCCAAGCTCTCCAATCGATCCAATCTTTCATGATGAGCCTTTTCCAATCTCTGAACCACATCTGTAAAATAATCCTCTGTCTGCTTATAATACTCTTGCAATTGTTCCGCATCTGCTCTTGGATCTGCCAATTTCTCGGGTGGGGAGGGTAGGACATGAACCATGGGTCGGGTCTTTTCGACGGTTTTGGAAAGGTATTGTTCTAGGAACTGATGGTTTTGGGATTTGTTGTCAAAGAGGAGGAGGGCTGGGATATCGTATCCGTATTGGTGAAGGGATTCATAAGAGGTCAAGGTGGTGGAGATACCGCCGAGGTGACTGTCGCCGACGAGAACTGTGGGCAAGCGGAGGGGGCGGTAGAATCGCGATTGGAGTTCTCCAGACATGATGGGGCTGTTGACGCCTAAAAGGGGAGAGAGAGAGACAGAGAGAGGTGCGTGGTGCGCGGATAAGATTATGAGAGAGCGTTCACTTGACGATCCGGATCGGATCAGGGTTGAAGCGTATTTTTTTTCCTATGCAGCTACTTCAAAATTGAAAGATCCAAATCTGAGAACCGAGAAATACATACCTCCCGCGGTTTCCAGAAGCGCCCATCCCTTGTCTGTTGGCGAAAGACTTTGTTTGAACGCGCGAAGCGAATTGATGGCGGCCTGAAGCACTTCTGTGTCGGGTGGGGGCTGTAATTTTGAATTTGAAAAAAAAAAAAAAAAAAAAAAGCGCGCGCGTTAGTCAATGACTGTCATTGTAGATCGATATCTCTTTGGGGAGCCAATTGATCTTTTCGGGTCTGTTGGGTAATGAATGGTTTTCCATCCCCCACAAAAAAAATCTGGTGCTTCAAAAACCCCCCAGCAATGTTTTGATACGTACCTCGTTGGTGGCGACGTGTGGGCTGACGGGGTCAGGATAAGCATATAACCGGCTGGTCTCTACGAGCGGCGCGTACGTCTTGACATGTCTGTGCTCAGCACCCCTTCCTCAGCGTTAGTCCGATTCAGGAACAGATCTCGGTTCATTACGAAAAAAAATTAACAGACTCTCGCAATTACGAATGAGTAGACGTGCCTGGCATCGCAGTCGACGGGGTAGCCGGTCTGGACAGGCTTAAGGTAGAAAGCCTTGGTCTTCTTCTTGTCGGCGCCGATAGAGAGAGCGGCGGCAGCACGGACGAGACCGGTGGAGAGGATTGTCTTTCCGACGTTTGTGTTGGCGGCAAAGACCTGGTAGGCCTGGAATGACCGCGTTGGGAGGTGGGCCATGGCAAAGGGAGGGATGTGGAGGCGAGAAGGAGGAATGAGAGAAGGAGGAGGGAGTGCAGAGGCGGACGTGCGGCGGGAAAGTCAAGGCATTCATTTTTTTCTCACACTGGGGGTGGTCGGTCCGCTCTTCCCCTCCCCTGCACGGCTGCCGTGCATCATATCTGACATCTATGCCAACGTACGCTCTGATCTGTACGTGGCGCAATCAACCCTTTTTGCATCTTTGGGCTGATTCGCCTTCATTCCTCATTCTTTTCCCGCCCATTTGCTTGACCTCAATCAGGATAACAATCCATAATGGTAAGTCTCTCCTGTCCACGCCGGTCGCAGGCAGCAGAGCGTATCGCCCATGGACAGCCAAGCAAAGAAAGAAAGAAAGGCATCCGTTCTCCATCTTATTGACGCGTCCCAGATAACTGATCCTCATTGCACAGACCAAATCCAAAAAGAAGAAAACTCGCGTTGCTGCCATCCCTCGCCCTTCCTTTGACCCATACCCCCTCCGCACTGCCCTCCGCGGTCTCTGTACCACGGGTCCCGAAGTCGATCCCTACCCCCGGGCCACCGCCACTACCTCCACCGCCGCCTCAGCCTCCATCGCCACCCCCGAATACAACAACCGCAACAAAAAGAACAAACACAGCATATTGATCAGCAACTCCAATCCGCAGCCAGGTCCTTCTAAATCAAGTCCGATGTCGAAAAAATGGGCCATGTACCTCCGCCTCCACCTTGAGCGGAACAAACCTCAGAATAAGGCCGTTGTCGAGAAGCAGAACCACGAGCATATGACTAATCTGCATGGTGTCAATTCTCGAAGTCATTTGCTCCAGTTTGAGGACGTACTGGAGAAACCTATACGGCAAAGATTGTTCGAACTGTTGAACAAGTACAAGCCGGAATCTAAGGCGCAGAAGAAGGAGCGACTGGGGAAGCAGACGGGCGAGAAGACTCCTGCAGCGCATGATGCAACGGGCAAATTCAAGGGTGAGGATAAGGACAAGGACAAGGACGAGGTTAAAGACAAGGACGAGAATAAGGACAAGGGCGAGAATAAGGACAAGGACAAGGGCGAGGATAAGGACAAGGATGAGAACAAGGACGAGGATGAGAACAAAGACGAGGATGAGGGCAAGGACGAGGATGAGGGCAAGGACGAGGATGAGAACAAGGACGAGGATGAGGGCAAGGACGAGGATGAGGACGACGATGAGGAGGGAGCTTCGACCAAAGTCGGAGTCGACGAGAGCGGATCCAAGGCGGAGACGGTCTACGTGCTAAAGTTTGGAATCAAACATATCGCACACTTGGTCGAGTCTCGGAAGGCTAGACTTGTCGTTATCGCAGTAGATGTCGACTATAAGAGCCTGGTAATCTGGCTGCCAGCACTCTGCCGCAGGATGAAGGTGCCTTATGTTATAGTAAAGGACAAAGCGCGTCTCGGTTCACTGGTCAACAAGAGATACGCGACCGCGGTGGCGTTTACAGCACCTAGACTAGAGGATTCGAAGGAGCTGACGAACCTGATCGAGGACCTCAGGGCCTTCCATGGGACTAAAAAAACAACAATGATGTCCAAACCTTTCGTTCATCCTTACGCTCAAGCTTTCGCTCTCCGGCAGTACCTGTTGGAAAATACTGGCAATGGTGGGGCCTCTTACGCGTCCATCTTCGATATGTAGCGCCATATGCTTCTGCTCTGCAGCGTTTCTTAATGCTTTGCATTTTCTATAGATATTCCATTTGCTGACATGTTGACATTTCTATATACTTCCTGTCCACCTTTGCATTTCCTCATGTCCGGCTTCGAAATAAATCACATCCTGCTCCAATGTCCAAAAACAAATAAAAGAAAAGAATGCTTGGATAATAGTGCAGCCGCCTCAGTGTCCTTTTTATTGGCTCTATCCAAACGTCGCCATAGGAACATCGATGGAAAAGATATTCACAATCGGCAGACTGTTGTACGACAGTCGGGCGTTTGCCATTTCTTCCTTCGAGACTTTGCGCTGCACAAATCCCGCCACTAACCGAGGTTCCCGCTCCTCGTCTGGGTCGGGCGATGGTACTGACGATGACATCGACTCTTGTTCTTCCTGTTTGATCCATTCTAATAGGAGCTGTCCCTCTGGATGACTGATCATCACTGCATGGATATCGATATCGTCATCATGGATTCCTTCTCCTATAGTCGATCCACCACTACCACTTCCTGCTGCGGTGCTTGAAGTTGTGGGATCTGGGGAAAGAGTACCAGCGCCCGTCATCGAGAACGTCTCATCCTCCGAGTTGATCACAATGACACTGTGAGCCCCGGCGATCTGGGCATAATACGCCTTCAGGACAAACAGACATCCACCCCTGTCCACGACCAACATCCTGTCTCGGATGCAACTTGCCTGTGCTGTCGTGTACGGCCGACATCCATTCTCGTTTCCTTGAATGTGGACCAGTCCCTTGGTCCTTATACGCTTCGCATTCACAGATCCAGATCCAGATCCAGATCCAGGTGCAACCATAGGCTGTTGTTTCTGGTCCTTCCATTGATTTATGGTGTCAATAATGTTCTCTGCAAACGTTGACTCTGAAGTAAATGATGGAACCGAATTTGTGTTGTAGTCAAGGATTCGAGGCCTCCAGTATCCGAATTGGGCGGGTGTGATAGAGAGGTCCTTTTCTACGACATCATGAGCTGAAAAGGGGGAAGGATTTGTCTTGAATATCCGCAGATGTGCATCTTGAGAGCGTTGGTACAAATCGTAGAGAGGTTTCATGGACGACTTTTCGACGTAGACGTTGCAGTTCAGACTCAAAGGATAGTCAGCGACTAATACAGAAACGAAGATTGGATTGTTAGCAGAGGAAACCCTAATTAGAAAACTGTTGCACATCACGACCACACACACACTTTCTTTAAAACTCACTTTTGACAGCTCGATAGCCATTATGTGCAACATCGTACTCAATGTGCATCTTGACGCCCACGATCCGGTTCACGAACACACCCTTCTTGATAGGAATTACCATCAACTCCTTTGCCTTTTCAGAGCCACTCTTATTCTTCCCTGTACTCTTTGCTGACTCTCCGTCGTCACTCTCTTCATCCTCAAAGATCGTTTTCTTGGGAGGGCCAGAAAACTCCACGATGACCCTCTCCACTTCCAGCGTCGGCTTCTCACAGAACCCCTTCGGATCGACCTCCAACAAATCCCTAAAGTCCTCACGCGTGCCCACCATTTGTCTCGCAAAGTCTGCATCCGGTCTATAAGGTATACTCTTTAGAAACGTCGCTGGCGCGTTGTATGGTTTGCATACAGGTCTTGCTTTCACATCTCCGTGAGGGCTGTTTTGAATAGCTGCAGTCAACGACTGTTTGCTGTACTGGTGTTGTTGATCCGGGGGTGGGTGCTGACGTCGCGTGCTCACGAACCAGCTCGAAGATTGGTTGTCAGCTGCTCCTTGTCGTTCATGATCTCGACCCGCACTCAATTGCTTGGCAGAGAGACTCAACACATGACCTTCTGTCGTGAAGACAAAGTTAGTGTCCTTGAGTTCCTGATGCAACAAGTTCTCTTCATCAAAGAGCAAATAGAGGTATTTGATAGTCTCGGACAATGCAAAGCTCTCCATGCGATCTTCAAACTTCTTATCGACCACACTCTGAAGAGCAGCCCATCCGCATCTCGTCTTGGTGTATTTCTGAAGATCTCGTAGAATCATTTCACCCACTTCCAGGTAAAATGGGTCCTTTGTCGCCTACATACCAAAAAAAAAAAAAAAAAAAAAAAAGAAGCAGAGGCGAAAGGGGACGAGTTAGAAGACACTGAGAAAGTCTGCTCTGAGCGGGGCGTGGCAGATAACTTACTCTGTAGAGAAAGTAGTTGGACTCGATGAATTCTGGGCGCAGAGGATAATTGGAAATAGCGACCGATTGCTGCACAAAATCGAATCTTTCCGGGATGGCTTGATATTTTCGCCAGATATTATAATAGTACAAGTGATTTTTGATGGCACTTTCTAGATCGCCTCCGAGGACCTAATGTTGAAAGATAAAAACAGCTCAATGTCGGTGTCCACATGCGGTTGCGGCGTTCAACGAATCTTACATTTCAATGACAATTGATCATTGATAATTACCTGTACACCAGGCATGAACGCCGACAGGCTGTCGACCCAATGAGCCATCAGAGTTCCATCGTGCAAGTGTACATGCTTGTAGAAATACCTCGAGTCATGGAGTAAATTCCTTTTGATCGCCTCCTGCGAGGTCTCGTACATCTCCAAGTATTCTTCGTCGCCAAAGAGGATATAAGACTTCAAGAGGTACTCATAAAAGGAATCTGTGCCTGCACCGATTCCTGTCATGGCGGACATCCAATGTCCAGAGGTGATGTTGATGGTGTTACCCATGAGTCCAATCTTTGATCTTCTGCCCCATAATTCGAACATAGCCTTTCTAGCCGCTTCCTCATACGACCTGTCCCCGGTGAGTCGACTGAGAACCCCAAACTCCAACAACAAACTCCCTGCACCTGCGGCGCATGTCTCTGCAGACTCTTCCCGTAGCACTCCCTTTCTGAGGTTCACCCTTGGCCAAGGGATTCCCGTCGGCGTGTTCTCAAATGCCTTCATCAACCTCTTCCCCAAATCCTCCGCCATCGTCAGCAGCTCGCCGTTATAACCCTTCACTAAACTCTTATAACTTGGGTCGGACGCATACAAGTGTCCCGATAGTAATGCTCCAAGGACTCGGATGTTGACTTCAAACACCTGCACTCGACTGTTGATGTCAAAGTTGTGTACGTGCCTCTTGATCAATTGAATCGCCTGTCGAAACAATTCCGGTTCCCGCATGGCCGCCAATGTGTCAAGGGCATCGATCAGAGTCAAAGAGAAGTCTCCGAGGACATCATTTACATTGATGTTATTGGGGTTATATCGATCGGGTCCGCGCCCGGTACAAGCGACAGGGTTGAGTTCGTCCTTGGGGAATGCATGGTTCAGATAACCATGGTATCCATGCAGGAACATATCCTTGGCTTCTTTTCGAAGCAGTAGTCGTCGGGAATTCGTCATTCGTTCTGTCACGATCTTGCCGGCAGCTTTGGTCGGATCTGTGATCGGAGGGAGGACACGGAAGTAGTGGTGATTGAAGCTTCCGCCACCACCACTACCACCAGCACCTCCTCCTCCTCCTCCATGAGCATTATTGCCGCCGCCTCCGTTATTGGTACCTGAGTCTGTTACCTGATCTGACGGAGGTGACGAGGCGTTGACGCCACTGGAGGGTAGGATTGAAGAGAGGAGCACTTGGATGAGGGAAAAGATCAGGAGCAAGATCCAAGGTCGAATGCCCCCATTGGCTACGCTTGCTCCCGCTGCTGCTCCTGCTGTATTGCCATTATTACGACTCCGGATGTTTGCGCTTGAAGTTGTGGATTGAAGCTGCCGCCGCTGTAGTTCTTGTTCCTGTTGATGTCTATGGAGAAGTCGAGCACTCCGACGCCGACTGGGCCCTTCATCAGAGCTAGTTAAGGACTGTTCGTCGGTATCCTCGGTACGGGCGGTCGATCCCGATTGATATATCCGGCCTACTGCAGTGACTTCTTTGTCGCTGTCTTGCTCATCGCTGTCATTCCAGGGTAGCGATGAGTATTCCGAAGTCGAGTTTTCTTCGTCCGAGTCCGCTACCGTCATCCGGCCATTGTCGTATGATATCGGCCCTGACCCTATAGCCTCGGGAAATTCGGCCATCCTTTAGCGATATGAGGAGTTCGTTAAAGAAAAAAAAAAAAAAAAAAGGGGGCACCAAGAAAAACCTCTTGGTTGTCGGTGTTGTCAAGATGAGGGCTAAGGATGGCATGGATGGTCGGCCATGCATTCAGAAAGACCAAAAAAAATGTGTCACGTGTACGACCGTAGAAGGCGGTATTGGCCAATTGGGTGAAGACGCGTCTGGTTGGTTGGGCAAAGCTGCGTTGTAATCCCACTACGGTGGTTCCCCGATTGCAAGCTCGAGTGAAGGGCTTGCTCGCCATGCTAGACTTCGTTGAGAGTGCACCCTTCTTTTTGTTTTTTCGATGTCGTTCCAATTGTGCACATTATCCATTCGGCTTATCTCGGAACACTACCCATCGTCTATTTTTGTCGGAGATCATCCGGATTCAGGGTTGAGTCCTTCACCTTTCCCGTGGGTGATCACTTAAGATCTTGAGGCTCTTGTGGCGATTGGTCGCACAACAAACACGAACAGGGATCTTTTTCAATTGTGACAACAGTGGAACTCTGTGCAATGACGAACTCTGATAGGCGGAGGCATTAGGTGGGCCTATCTAGAAGAGGGTTTCTTTTGCAGACAAGGGGGGGGGGGAGGATCATGCACTTCACATGCGGCTCACCTTTGTTTTCTTTTTTTCATTTTTTGTTTTTCATTTATTTCATCTTGATGCATGTTTGCGGTCCCTTTTTTTCTCTGCTTTGTCACATATGTAATACTACATGTTTGTTAGTGTAGAGCAGCAACAGGAAAGATAAACCTTGTTTCTTTAGCATGTCGGGTTGTCCAAGAAAGAAAAGACCTTTCCAATGCCCGCCGGAGATGCCCTGTAACTTACTTTTACATCTTCAGTACAGTACATACACTTGGCACGGTTGCCTCGGCTCTCACGCATTTACTGTAAAATGAATTCGCACAAGGGAAGGGGGGGGGGGAGATGAAGATGACGATTTTGCCACTTTTCGCATAATAATGTCTCCCTAACCCTGTTACTCCCCCTAGAATATCATGCTAAGAACACATGGGACAAAAAAACCGACTTTATGAATCTTCATGCTCATTTTTTTGTACGAGTACAATCGAGACAAGCGGGAGGACGCGGAAATGACAGGTGCCTCTTTTTCTTCTTGGTTACACTCCCTTTCACATTCATTCAATCATTCAATCTAAGGTTGGCTTTTTTATTTTTTTGCTGAAAGGGGAGGTGGATAGGGGACGAAATGAACGAGATTTTATTTTTTTTATTTTGTATTTTTGTATTTTTTGTAATTTTTTTTTTTTTGTCCTCCGTACACAATTGTGTTGAAACAAAGAAAAAAGGGAAAACCCTCGGCCTCGGTTGTTGGATTATCACCGAGCAGAAACGCGTCCTAACGCGTTTCAATCAAGGCGATTGGACATTCTCTTTGTGTTTTTTTCATGCGAAAAAAAAAAAGGAGAAGGGAACCTCGGGCCATGTGGGAAGGACAACCGAACGATCCGAAGTTCGAGCACAAACACCACATCAGGAACAGAGACAAACACATCAGGAACAGAGAGGGCACTTGCACACACACACAGAAGGAAGGAGCGTGCGTTTGTGCGTGTGTGCGAGAGTAAGTGTGTGGTTTGGCCAATGTCTGTGTGTAAAAGGTATCGTGTCTCCCTGTTTGTTCCATCGCATCCATGCACTATCGGAACGGCCTCTGTGGCTATCCCGGCAGAGAATAGACGCGACCTAGAAAACGACTAGAGCGTGAAAATGAAGGCTATTTCGCGCTACACGTGCACAGGGCTAGCTTTTCCTTTCTCCGTTTCCCATTTATGCAACAAGGGCTACAGCACTGCCTAGAACGCATACAATATACACAGACGAGGGTGCTCAATCTTTTTTTCCCGTGCCACGCGGTAAACGACCTTTTTTTTTTCCAGAATATCTCGTGCGCGTTACAGTGGAGAGAAAAAAAGTACAGCACTGGTGCCCTCCCTGCACACATGAATTGACTCTGTGACAAAGGAGGTCAGGGCTGACCGTGCATCCTCTGTGTAGTGCGGGAGCGGATTATCCCATGGGGTCGTGCCCTGCACGATGATGATGTTGCAAACAACAAGTCCTACCCGTTTTGCAAAAGATGCAATGCAGCCTGGAAACTCAAAATACTGGCATTCCTTTGCTGAGCATGCTGAGCATGACGAGAGAGCTTGAGCTATCCCCCACAAATGCAACAAAGAAAGAAAGAAAAAAAAAGGTTATACTTTTTTGTGGTGTCCAACTATGCATGCAGTTGTTTTCCCCCGATACTTCCGCTCGTGAGCCATGCTGTCTCGCTCTCCGTTTACATCCCAAGGTTTTTGTAATCGGACTCGATTTTTTTTTTCTTTCAGCACTGTTGTTCTACTGTACATGTACGAGTTTGAATGAACGTCTCTTCTTGTCCTGGAAGTGTGTGCGCGATGAACAGTCGAGCTAACTCGCCTGGGGGATAGTTCGTTTTTTTAGCTTTGCTCTCCTGCCGTTCTGCTCCCTCTCGCCTCGCCTCGCCCCC
>MU617135.1:0-22041 GCA_025201705.1 Dissophora ornata
AAATGCAATTCAAAGACAGCTCAAAGGCAGACTGGTAAAGGCTTGAGCGCCAATAAGATCGTCCTGCTTGATAGACTAATACCAAACGGGTGACCCCAAAAACACCTCGACTTGCTACATGAAAAAAAGCCAGCCTTGGACCGAGAAGGCTGATGCCACACCGTTGCTTACCGTAGCAATGCAGCATCTCGATCAAACTCTCTTTGTCGAATGGCTCAATTTTGCACAACAGAGAGAGAGAGAGAGAGAGAGAGAGAGAGAGAGAGAGAGAGCTTGGTGTGCGTTTTAGCGATGACAGTTCCTGCATGTGGGTTGTACCCCCTTTAATAACGATCTATCTGCTATGCACGCAACAACAACCCCCATTCTAAAACTCGTTGATCCAGCCTCCTACCAAAAGACCCATGGCCTCACCATGGCCCAGCACAAACGCATGGACCATGCCTTGGTTGCACAGGTAGCTCTTGACCTTGGGGAATTGGTCCCGCATCTCATAATAATTCTCGATAGGACTCCACTCATCCGTCCGACCATAATAAAACACGAGTTTCGATGCATGCTCTTCAATCAGTTCCTTATCCATAATCTTGATCGCCTCCATTTCCTCACCCGCAAGAAACAAACAATTCTTGACCACTGAGCTATGTAGCAACAACTGCGACGTCACCTGCGCCATATCCTTTTGTTGACCAGTCACCAAACCAACAACTGACTGGAAAATCGCTGGCGCTGAAAAGAGGAAGCGTAAAGTGCTGACGGCACCTCCTGCGATGGATCGGGTGCTGGGCTTGAACAGAGGCTTTAGCTTGCGACCATTGGGTGTGTCCGCAATCCTGTGGATAGTAGGGAACAACTCGAAGAGGTGCTCGATCCCGTGGTTGGGACGAGCCTTTAGCACGCGGAGTGCCAGCCAGGACCCCATGGAGTGTCCTGCAAGAATGAACCTGGTTCCTACGGGATACATCTCTCGGAGTCGGTCCACAATGGCAATCTTACTCTCCACCTGTTCCTCGAGCGTGTACATCCTCGATGGATCGCTGACGTGACTTCCTGCTGAATGGCCCAAATGAGATGCTGGTTGTTTGGGCGTAGTAGGATAAAAAAAAGTGTTGAGTGGCGGGGGTACAAGTTGGACTGAACCACGATGCGATCATTGCAGTGTCCCCATCTCACATACCTCCAAAGATGTCGATATTTCCATTGCAGGTGTCGTGTACAGTCTGGAGGAACGGGACATAGTAGTCGATCAGACCAGGGTTACCTAAATATTGGGCGGTTGTTGATGAAATGTCAGCAGCAGTTGTTTCACCTCGAATTTTGCATGCGTTTTGGTCGATCCGCAGACAGCTTAATATGTGACATGGGCGCAGCGGTACCAGGGATCATGAAGAGAACAGTGTTGTGTTGCTCCCCCTTGGAGTCTTTGGAAGACGGGAGTTGGCCCTTGGCTGGCCACCACAAGGTAGGCACATTCTCTCCCTGGACATTCCAGATAGCGCGCACGGGACTGTTGAAGAGTGTGGCAGGGTTTGTGGACGAGGTGGTCATGGTGGCTCGATTGAGTCGTTGCGAAAAGTATGGGGAGGTTGTAATGAGCAATCGAGTGAAGCGGTAAACACCAAGGACCATGCAGCAGCAGGCAACTCGGGAACGTAATGCAAAAAAAAGGAGGGCGGAAGGCGGGAGAATCTACTGAAATAGTTGGTTCGGGCCCATTCAGATGTCTATTTCAGGGGATCTGTCGACCCACGGCAACGTGAGCTGGTCATCGGCATTCATTCGCAGCTGACACACGCCCCCCATTGTAATGTGTAAATATAATCCCGACGCTGCATCTCTACCAGGCTCTTGTCAACTACCCACACCAATCGTATCCCGCTCACCCTGCCTTGAATGGGGTCCTGGGTGCCTACAATATCGAATTGGTTCTTCGCCGCCGAGGACCAGAACCAGGACGCTGTCGTGACTGTCTCTAATCGATCAAACCCGCCCACTCTGTCGGTGCCGTCTGTTCAACCCAACGCCCAGGAACTGGCAACACAGACGCTGCCTGTGCATGTTCAAGGACACGAGCCAGAGCACGAGCAAAACCGAGGACAAGGACAGTGTCCGATCGAACAAGCGGCTGATAATCCAAACCCAACAACCCAAACGCAGCAGCGTCAACAGTGCGACAGTATTCCACAAAACACACAACAGCAGAAGCAACATTCCGGCCCCATTCATCCGCCCAGTGTAAGCGTCTTTTTTTTATATTCCTGTTTGACCTTGGTGCAGTCCTTTGCAATATGGATGACCAAGCATAAATAGCTTTGTCGTCCCCCCCCAGTAAAATGGAATTGCCGGCTCCGTTGCGCAGGGTATATTGATAGCTTCATTGTTCTAATAGATTGCTCCATCGGTCAAGGATACATTTACCGGCTCGGCATCGGAGGAAATACGGCCGAAACCTATAATCTCCAACACTGCTACTACAACAGCTTCTTCAACCATCGAGCACAAGAGTCCTAGAGAGCAAGGCGTGCAAGACATTATTGACCATCAAGCAGACCAAGATGACAACAACAACAACAACGCCCCAACAAAGACCGAGGACACTTGCCTCCCAACCAATCCGAATATCGGGATGCGCGGGGTCGTTCGTGCCATCGAATGGATGCTTAGTGCCAGTAAACCCTCAGATATGACAAAACCCTCCGGTGCGGATTATGACAGTGGGTCAGAGAAAGACCATGACCATGGCCAAGGTCAGGAAACATCCTCCCCCGAAACCAGCGGTAGGAAGGGGAAGAAGAACTTTCAGAAATCACCTCCACCCAGACCTACTATGTCGAGAACTAGGCTAAAGGTCTTTGTCGGCACTTGGAACATGATGGGACAGATGCCTCGGACCCACGATGGCTTGACTGGCTTTATAGACGTAGGACATCCAGCATCACAACGGAGTTCGAAACAGGATCCCTCTGAACAGCATCCAAATTCGCAAAAGATTGGACGCTCAGAGACAGCACCTCCCCTCTCTACACCGCAAACATCCAGTGGCAGTCTCCATTCGAGTATAGAGAATGACTATGGGATTTCACAGCTAAAGAATCATGCCAACGGACTCTTCAATCGAATCAAACGTGTCAATCGTGGTTTCCGTTCCAATCCAAAGTCCTCACCGTCCGGTGAAAGCCTGCCTAGCTATCATCACTCTACCGACCCTTTATTTCAAAGTTCAACACCGGGGGTCCTGAAAGAACCCTTCTTGGAAATGAATAGTGGTTCGCCTTATCACATTGTGGCTATTAACACTCAAGAATGTGAACGAGAGATTAGAGAGGCAGTGATATTTCCTTCCAAGATAGCATGGGAAAAACGTCTTCAGACGGCATTGGGACCTGATTATGTGATGATCAAGACAGAGACCATGGCAGCGTTACATTTGGCGGTTTTCGTTTGGAAGCCTATCGAGGATCTTGTTAGCGGTAAGTGGGGAATACATTTCGACACGGAAAAATAGACCATGTTGAAGCATGAAAACAAGGAAATATTTTTCTCACAAAAAGGATCTGTTCTGTTGTGCTGCCCAAATTTCCAACTTTCAAAAATCCAGCTGTGGACTCGTCTACGGTGGCAACCGGAATCGGCGGGATAGTAGGGAACAAAGGAGCTGTCGCGATCTCAGTCTATCTTGGGAGCATGTCCTTCCTGTTTGTGAATTCACATCTGACGGGTATGGGTTTCTGTAACAAAGTGTAAAAAAATTCTGTCTTTTTATTCCGTACGAACAGCGCTTATATAAAACTCACTCTCTTATTCCTCCCGAACCATTAGCCCACCAGGGCAACACTCAAGCTCGAAACAATGACTATAATAGAATCATTCATGAGCTTCAACTGAACGACGCACCCAAGAGCTCGGCAGGGCTATGGTATTTCAAAGGAGACATGAAACTTCGCCGTCACTACAACGTATCCCCATCACAAAAACCGTTTCCCCCTGGGAAGAATGGGAAAGGAGATACGGACCAAGACGGTGGTGGTGGCGGTGGCGGCGGCGAGAAAAAATTGAATAGAAATGTCATCAGTGATGATATCAAGCGGAAAATAAGAGAAGTTTTACAGGCCGACACAAAGGCGACAGAGGATCAGCATCGTAATGGACAAGGGAGCAAAGCCAGTGGCGATGGTACTGACCAGACGCAGACCGATATTACAGATCAGTTTGATTATACCTTTTGGGCGGGAGATTTAAACTATCGCGTAGATCTCACCCGGGCGCAGGCCAATGAATGCTTAGAGAAGGGAGACTTGGAAGTAAGGGCCATATCTAGTGCCTGTATTTGGGCTTTTTTTTTTTTTTTTTTTGCTGTAGTGTCAAGCTCCAACTCTTACCTTTTCCCCATTGACAACAGACCATGCTAGCGCACGATCAGCTGACGAGTCAACGAAACAAAGGAGCAGTCTTTGACGGGTTCATGGAGGCTCCAATCCATTTCAAACCCACCTACAAGTTTGATCCGCTCGTTGCCTCGTCCGACAGTCGCCTGATCAGGAATCGACAAAAGGCTTTACAGAGACCAAAGTCCATGCTAAACTTTTCACTCGAGGACTCATCTCCCACTCTTTCACCTACTCCATCCATGTACATGCTGGATAGCAACAAGTCTTGTCCTACTCTGTTGATGGATGCAAATATGGGTATCGTGGGGCCTAAAGCTTGGAAGTTGCCTCAAGACCCGAGTACGGTAGTTGAGGAGAAGAAGCAGCAGCAGCAACAACATCATAGTCGCGCAGAGAGCGCTTCAAGCGACAGTAGTAGCAGTAGTGGTGGTAGTCATGTTGATGGTATCACTAAAACAGAAGCAGGAGCAGCAACACCACGGAGCGGCATAAAACATCCATTGGACGCCGAAGCCCGTAGTGAGTACTATAACAAGGCCCAGAAATATGGATTGACCGTCTCTAAAGCGATGAAAAAAGCTATTCGTCACCACCATCGTCGACACTCTGACCATCTGGTTGTCCATGTTCTCAATCCGGGTGCTAAAGTCGGAGATGCCACCTTTTTCGATGAGAGTCCAACGGAGAGTCCTCAATGTCCGTCCACTCCAGCAGATCAGGAACGCGCACAAAGAAGACCGGTCGCGGAGGGCCGTTCAAGCAACACGGCAGTACAGTGGGATGGAATGCTGCTGGAAGATGAAAAAGGATCGAGTCCTCGGCCGTCGAGACCCCCCTTCAAAGAGGAGGAGCAATGGTCTATAGATCATGAGCGGCAACTAGAGAGGGAAAAGATGTTGAGGATGGTGCGGTACGACACTAGCAGCAAGCAGCGAGTTCCATCATGGACAGATCGTATCCTGTGGAAATCAACGGGTGGCAACTATTACTTGCCCTCGGAGATTGGGGATGATACCCGGAGTAATGTCCACGGTGTGAGTGCAGGAAAGGGATGGAGTCTCTTGAACAAGAACCGGGGTAAGACGTCTGCGTCTGGAGGAGGAGGGGGAGCATCCACTACGCCACATGCTGAAGGAGTCTTGGAGAATCGGGTGGAACAAGGCGCAGGAGCACAAGCGGCGGCGTCAACATCCGGATTAATGTTCAATCTAGGCAAGAACAAGTCGAAGGACTCTGACTCGGAAGTGAAAATGGGTTTATTCGAGAGTATCAAAGAGTTTCATCATCATCACTCGGGATTCAGGAACAGACACGAGTCGACAGCGCGACCGCCAGTGTGCGTAGAGGATGAGGATCGAGCAGCGGTGATCGTGAAGGAGTATAAAGCCCATCATGATATAGGGTTGTTCTCGGACCATCGACCAGTGACTGCAGTCTTTGCGGTTCGTTTTGACTGGAACTTGACAGATCGAGGTGTCATTGGAGGTGGTGTCTCCCGAGGTGCTGGAGAGGGACCGAGTCGATGGGGTCCATTAGATAGGATGCTCGAGAGGATGCCAAAGTAGCCAAGTAGCCCACATTATTGTCAAATAGTAGTAGTAATACCCAAAATACACCAACACGCTTCGTGTTGACCCTTAAGTGGCTTTTGGACCTGATCACAAAAAACGATCTCTTCGAAACTCCCCACTTTGCCCATTTCAGCAACTCACCCACAAATCGCCCACACCACGCCACGAACTAGCGTTGCGAAGACATAGAGAGAGAGGCAGCCTACCATGACGAGCAACAGGTGATTACTTGCACAAGCATGGGAGCCAGCCAAAAAAAAACTCCCCCTGCCCTTGTGCTTGAAATGACAATCAATTCTGGTTTTACTAAACAAAGCATGAGGGGCCAATTTTTTTTTTTTTTCCAATATAGAATCGTATCCTCCACAATCGTGCGCCCAGAGGCAGACTTGAGGGACGACCGTAGGAAGCGTTCCTTCCCGGATGCTCCAGAGCCATCTCGCCGAAGTAACGTCTCTTCCCGTCTCGGCAACCTGTCATCATCGTCCTCCACATCAACAACAGCAGCTGCAGCAGGGGATGCTTTCACTGGATCAAATTCAGCAACAGCAACAGCCATTGCAGACGCTCCATCCACTTCCGCCACTTCCGCCACCGCCGCCGCCGCCGTAACAGATAGGACTTCCACCACGGTAGATGGTACCACTAGCAACGGGAAGATGACAGCAGCGCGGGACGAAAGTGACGTGACAGAACCGGAGGATCGGACAAAACGCGCGCGTATTTCTGCCAACCCTCAGGAAGATACCAAACGCGGTCGACGTATGATGGGTATGATTCTCGGGACATTGTCACAATTTAAGAATCAACAACAACAAAGGTCAACTGCGTCAGGCACTGGCGGTAGTAGTAGTAATAGTAGTTCGGGGTTGGCGTCGAGAGAGGCACTGGAAGAACGTGTGCGGGAGAAATTGAGAAGGGAGCAAGAGTTGAATGAAGAGAGGAGGAAGAAGGAAAGTCAGGAACGGGAAGATCGAATGAGACAACAGTTGCTCGACAGACAAGCTTCTCAGAAAGTAAGTTGGAAAGAAAGAAAAAAAAAATGCAGAGCGAGATCATTCCCTCCCTCAGTGTTGAGATAAAATCTGACTCTTTTTAATTTTTTTGTTTTCTAGGCGAGGCAAAAGAAAGGCGTGAAAGGGTGGGAGAACGGCTACCTCCTGACAGAGACACGGCCGCGTCTGAGATATATGCCTAAGGTCATGAACGAGACGACGAGGAGAAAATTCGAGGCTCAAAACGGCGGACGAGGCAAAGGCAATACTTCATCCGCATCAGTATCAGCACCAGCACCGGTAACCTCCACAGGCTTCACCGACACTGTGTCAGATGACAGGACGGTAGCGGCATCAGAGTTGGCAGCGAGCATGGATCTGGACATGGAAGACGTCGTTGTCGTCGCGGATGTAAAAGACGAAAAGGTTCCAAAGAATAGTAAGAGTCCTATCTCTAACGCCTCTTCTACGACTGTGCCAAATTCTCCAACCGCAGCAACGAAAGAGATTACGGAAGAGAGTTCAAAATCTGGAGGGGAACAAGAAGAGTTGATCAATATTAGTCTCGTGTAGAACGCGCCCAAGCCAAGGGAGAAGGGGAGGGGATTTTTTTTTTTCTTTCTTGTGGGGATTAAAATCAAAAAAGACACATGTCCCCCACTATAACCGCACCACGGTGGAGCTACATATCGTCAAGGGGGGGGGGGCCTTTCATGATTGCTATTTACCACTGGACTTGGACAGATACCTGCATGTGTGCAAAATATTATTACATTACGCGAGTTCATGTAGGGAGCAAACGTTGTAAAAAAAAAAAATAAAAAATATATAATGAAATTTTGGTACACTATAAAAAAGGTCTCTCTCTCTATCTCTCTCTCTATGCGAGCGCCCATCGACTACCATCGAATCCTGCGCTCTCAATCATAAACACCGACCACCACTGCACGATCGCCGCAATGTAAAGCAGTAGCATCCATGCCACCTCAACATAGACATTCGACGTCCATGATCCCACAGCACTCATAAAGTGTCCATCCCCAGAGCTTGCAAGTCGACCCCGCTGAGCGTCCTGACGAGCCTTCTCCTGCTCCTCCCAGATACGCTCATCTTCCAGTGTATCCTTCCATGCAGTCTTGAAGTACACAGCGCTAGCAGAGTTGTCGTCGATAGGGTCATGCTCAAGTTCGTCCTTGCGTCTCATACGGCGTTCACGCATAGGTTCGTCGCGCTTCAGGAAGGATTCTTTCGAGGCGGAGATAGATGTGGCTAGATGGCGAGTCGGTTCTGCGGCAATAATACGTTCCATGACTTGTACAGCGCTGACGACACATCCCTCCAACAGAGGGATACCAGGGTATGCATAACTTCCGACGAACCAGACACGATCCGCAACGACAGCAGCGGGGGTAGTAGTAGTAGTAGTAGACTCTTCCTCGGATGCAGAAAGTAGACGCGTAGATTGATCATCCATTTGTTGGTTGAGTTCATCCACAGCTCTCATCGATTCTGGGTTCACAACCGCGCGTTCGAACCATGCGGAGGAAATG
The DNA here is from genome assembly GCA_025201705.1 of Dissophora ornata. NCBI lineage: Eukaryota > Fungi > Mortierellomycota > Mortierellomycetes > Mortierellales > Mortierellaceae > Dissophora > Dissophora ornata. The sequence goes on from MU617135.1 coordinate 8,505, forward strand.
ACGGTGTCGGGTTTTGGTTGAAAAATCGGGTTGGTGGTTTGTAGGAACTTGGTGGTGGTACCCAAGGATGAAGCAGTGTTGTTCATGATATGAGTTGCCATGGCCGAATTGTGGCTCTGGGATGCTGTAGAGACAGGTGTCAAGGATCCACTGTAGATATCAGGACTTGAGATACCAGAGTCATGACCACCTTTCCTCCTGTTCTTAAGCTCCGATTCGTTGGTAACGGATGGCTTGATCGAAAATCCTGTCGATTGTTGCTGCTGCTGCTCCAGCTTGGCAGTCACCTTGTCGAGCGGGGAGGCAAGGATATCGGCATTCGTTGATTTTGCAATATTCAACAGTCTCCATGAAGCTGGATCCTTGGGCAAGAATGAAGTGTCAGTGTGACAGACAACCTGTGTTCTCTCATAAGGGAATTTCGATAATGTCTTGATCTGACGGTAGAATGGATGGTGTCTAGAAATGTTTTCGACAGTGACATTATTGGGTGTCTCGGGGTCTGTGAGATCATGTTCCTCTTTACGTCCGTAATTGGAATCGTCATCATCCTTGTCACGGGAAGTGACAAACGGTTTGGGCAATGGTTTGCTAGCCCTTTGTCCAGCCAACATGGCGGCAGCTTGGTTGGCTTGTGTCGCAAAAATAACGTGGTCGAATTCTCTGCGTACACCATAAGAGTCGATTAAAATGATCGGTCCTGAAGTGGACGATGATGGACCGCCGGCTTCGATGATCTTCTCGACCATAGTATTATAGTGAATCGTACCAATGTTCTTGGACAAGTTCTCTGTCACTTCCCTAACACCCGAGGAAACAAACTGCATGCGTCCAAAGGGCATACAACGTGCCACATACTCGAGAACAACACATGCTGGGTACTCCATCATGCGTTCGAAGCTACAGGTGCAGACACATGCGAAAAGCGGGACGAAGAAGGCCGAAAAGTCGTGACTGTATCCTCCACTGACCAAGAATTCGCGTAAACTAGCCTGACGACCATTACCCCATTCAGTAGGGTCCTTGCCAATCTCCATCATTCGTCCTTGGGTCATGAACTCTTTTGATACTGTGAGCATCTTGACGTAATCTCGTGCGATGCGGTAGTAACCCAGGAGACGACGACCGAATGGGTATGGGTTGAGGATCGAGAGGGGTGGTAGATCTGGGAGTGTGATGGTGTGATCGCTGCTCACTTTGTAGGAACGGGAGGAGAGGTAGGGTGCCTCGATGTTGACATCTTTTGTCAGTCGGCTAGATGGTGTTGAGTCTGTTGTGGAGGTGTTTGAATCGAAGGTGACGTCAAAGCAGGCGAGGGTGTTGTCTGCATCATGGAACTTGACACCGATGGACCGATAGAGACGGACGAGGTTGGGGTAGTACTCTAGCGGGGGAGGAGGAACGAGGGTTAGAGAATGGTGCACAGACAGTGCAGCAGAATACGCGTCTAGAGGAGTGTGCAGGTTGTGTGGGGCTCATTTGATATTTTATGCACGGTGACGAGGGCCAAGAGGGGCGCGCCATGTTGTTGGGTCGTGTTGCTTGGTCATCACATTCGATGGGTGTGTTAGAAACACATATCGCGCACTTTCGCAACTTTTCTTGGCTGCGCAAAAATGATTGTATTCGCCCAAGGGCGATTCCATGATCGAAGAGGGAGGGGGAAACTGGTTTTTTGTGAAATCTCGGTTCCCCTCTTCACTGTCTAATTCCCGCCAAAAATCCATTTCCTCCCCCCAATCGAAACAAATCAGCGATCGAGGAACAGACCGGTACGTCTCGATCACATCCGATCCAGAAAAACCATGGTCCAAACATGAGATAGATTGCAATGTTCCACATCTCTCTCCCATGCCCACATGCAGCTCAAACTCACCTGGAAAGAAGCTTCGCATCGGTACATCCATGCGACCCTCGACATGCTCGTGGTTGGGGTCACCATTGTCACGTCCCGCTGCCTCTGCACACTTTTGACAAGGACAGGTTACGGAGAGAGAGGCGGCGTCCATGCCTGTTTTACAAAAAAAAATGCCACGTGTAACAAAAGTCAGTTTTCACTTTTTTTTTGACGCTAACCCAACACATTTCGAGTCCTGGCATATGCTCTGTTTCCTTTTGCACCTTATTACCTAATTTATGTGCCTTCTCAAAGAGTTCAACATCAATCCCCTGGTCTCCCTGACCATCGTCCGAGTGAAGGGAAGAGAGGATATGAGCAACGGTCAGACCAGCCAGACCAGATCCAACAACTGCCACCCTGAGTTTGCGTGCTGGTGATTGCGTTGCACTTTCTATGGGGTTGCTGGTCTGAAGGGAGGGCGTGACGAGATCGTTTGCACTTGGGTAATTTGAGGCCGGGATATCGTCTCGTTGTCCACCGCGGATAGTGTCCTTCATGTGGGTTATGGACTCTTCCTTGGGAAGGGACAAGGAAGAGAAGGAGGACGAGCGTTCTCTTGTCAAGCTGGCAGGCATGGTGTATGTGTGTGTGTTTTGTGGTGTGACTTTTACAGAGGAAAAGGGCTTTGAGAAAAAAAATTAAAGTAGACAGAGGGGATCTGCGAGTGGGAATGGGAAGTGAATGGGGGCGAATGAGGCGAATGAGGCGATCAGAGATGCAATGAGAAGAAAGGTGGTGGTGGTAATTGAGGAGGATGCGGGAACCTGGGGGAGAAGGGGGGAAGAGAGAATATGAAGGGGAAAAGACGCAACCGAGGAAAAGCGAGCTGGGTTCCTGTCTCGGTGTGTTTACTTGTTGCGCTTAAATCGATTTAACGGTTCCGCACAACAACCGTTGATTTATTTACATGCACACCTTTACATAATTCATTCGGGCCCATCTGCGACACCGCTCTCATCCCACTGACTGGCGCTAAATATCCTTTCCCCCCTTGCTCCCCTTTCCTTTACAAACAGATGGCCGCTCCTATCGTTTCACTATCAATTTATAATATGTCCAGGTACAGTACTGACTCTGCCCATCCACCGTTTAACTAACCGTAATTCGAAAGCAGAAAAAATATACTAGGACAATAATACCATGTAAAATAAATTGTTGGAACAGGTGACTGGGAACTGTGTTATGAACTGCATCCCACTGCAGATCCTCTGTGAAATAAATCCCTGGGCCGTTCTAGAGTGTTGGGAATAGGTGGAGTTTTGAAGTCTCTCTCTCTCTCTCTGCGCTGCAGATCGTCGGTGGTACTCTTTGAGTGTTTGGGAGATAGCTGCCTGAGATGTGCCTGAAACAAAATGAAGGCGCATGGGTGGGATGGACTACCCGTACTATAAATCCCTTGAGCAAAAAGAACAAAGGGCTTAAATCTCAACAGATCGTCGCAACAAAGGCTTACAATTATCCCAAAATTTGAAAATTAACATTTGCCGTTCCGCAAGACCCACCCTGCGTAATATGATTTCAGGACCCGAGGGGTTTATTCGTTATTTTACTAAAAAATAGGAAAATGCGTTAAATCGTCGCGTTCTCGCACGGATTCTGACTTGAAGGCGTTCAGCCACAATCCAACGAATGATATCTTTAGGCCATTGCCTGCAAACGATTCCTCTCGTAATATACATCTTCACCAACACCTACACCAACACCTACACCTACCCTTCATCACTCAAACCTTTACACTTCACTGCAGCCCACTTTGCTGTAAAGTAGCCAACAGCCTCGAAAGCCAAAACGGAAACAACAAACAAAATAAATCAAAGAAAGTAATGATGTCTCTCTGTCTTACCTTGGTGGAAGGAATATGGTTTGGTTGTTCACATCAACCTATTTGAAGGCTCGAGAGCTCAGAGAAATAGGTTCTAGTTAGTAAAAGCCAGCATGAAACGAGTGATCGCCTTCACGGAAACATGTAATTGCCGCTGTTTTGAAGGCAAAAATCAGGGGCACCGGAGGTCATAGTACTTATTCACTAGACGGCCGGTGACTGACCATCAGGTCGCGATACCAACTGCACAAGCGACCCAACATGACTCGTCAATCGCCCACGTCGAGAAGGTACCGCACTGACAAGATGTTTTTGCGTATCTGACGTGAATTGAGTGTTCGTGGGTCCTTTGCCTGATTACAAGGCTGCACGGCAACCCAACCATCAAATCACATTTACAACTTCACAGGCGACCCAACATTACTCGTTAATCACCCACGTCGAGATGAGAATGTATTGACTTGTATTGACTAGATGTTGCACTGCCAGAGGTGCCTTCATTTCGTGTGAGAAGGTAATGAAATCCTGGCCCTAATGACATCACCGTCATTATTTCCAGGTAAGCCACATACGTAGCACGTGAAGTGTTTCTTGGGCGAATGGTAGAAAAAAAAAACGCCCAAGACGTTCGATTAGGACCCTTGAAAGTGGGGTCAGAGGTGGCGGAAAGGACTTGGCATTGATCGGACAAGGTTGCTTCATCACCCTTATTTTTGAGGAAGGGCCACAAGCCCAGGATGCCAATGTCGGAGCAAAAGTGGGGTAGTTGCTCTGGGAAGTAACTGTGTGAGTTGAGCAGTGGATAATGGTCTAGGGATAGAGAGGAGGTGTGCTTTTTAGTGATAACAAAGAAAGGAAAAGAAAGAAAAGATGTGAGGAAAACGTGTTTCAACTTTAGGCCTGGAATACTTTTAGTGAATTTAAACTTCAAGGCTTTGTGTGGGACAAGGGTCCGTGCAACCGCCACAATTACCACGACAAAGTCTTGACTCTGGAGGCAACAGAAGGACATCATTTTGACACCTTACTGTGGATCATGAGAGACCATAAAAAATAAAGCGTTTTAATGGACCCACACGAGTAAGTACTGTACAGACTATGTTGAGTAAGCGTTACATTGTAACAAGGATCGGCACTTTGCATTCCCTTTTTGATATTTACTCTTACGACCTTGTTTCGATTGTTTCGGTGGCGAGTTCGAAGTAAGGGCATATAAAGCTACTAGGCAAGGAACGACGTGTACTAATAATTATGGACTGCGGCACCCAGTCTAGGCCACACCACAAATCACGGATATTTTCAAAGACATTGACGTCGTTGTTGTACTGGGTTGTTGGCTGACTCAAAAGACTGAGATAAAAAGATCGTAACAGTCGACCATTGTTCGGATTCTGCCATGGCGTACTCGCTCTCTCCCAGTCTCTTCCTGCTACATTTTTTCTACACTGCTCGCACTTGTCGCCACAGTAGCACACTCGTAGTCAATAATTCCATCACTCAGGAACTGCAAACCCTTGAAGTTCGCCAGTGTCCGCCAGTATGACCCCGATTAGCAACTCCAGGATCTGGTTACTCGCCAGGGCACTACCTATTCTCGTGTTCCGTTAGAGACTTGTCGCATAAACATTCACTCTCTCGAGGACTATGGCCGTATATTTGCATCCACGGTTGCACTTGCTGACCCTCTGATCGGCTCTGCTTCTTCTTCTCCGTGACCCTGTTGGATTGTTCCTTTTAGACAGACACTGCAGATAGGACTTTCTCTCTCCGACACAATCGCAAAGACTCAGCTCAATATTTCATTACAATATACATATGATACAATTAATAGCCAGGTACTCTCGCTATAGCAACTAAATGCCTCTTCAGTTAACCCTCGCCCCGCGTTCGCTATGCGTCACTCCCATTCTCCATCTCCTCCCCAATGGATCTTCCTTGTTCTACTTCGACTGGCCCTGCTCCCGATTCCGTCGACATCTCGTCGGCAGCGGCTGCTGTCGTTGATGCTGTTGCTTCCACTTCTGTTGCCTCAACCTCAGGTTCCCAACGATCGTCCTCAATCCCCTTGCCCGCCATGCAAAAGTATCTCCGGAAGGCGCCACACGCAGTGCATGTCACGGCTGTGTGCAATTGAGGGAGGGCTAATAGACACACAACGATATGTCAGTTATATGTTCTCATCTCTCTCTCTCTCTCTTGCGTGATCAAAATCATCGATGCTCTGAGACGCAATGCATACCCTGAATTCGCACTTCACAGCTAATAGAAGGAATCAATATGGCTTCGCATCGCAAACAAATGCTTCTCTTGATGGCTGGCCCGCTATCATTGCCAAAAGGTCATATATAAGTCATCAACATCTTGAAGGGCCTCTCTTCCACGAGATCTTATACCGTCGCGCAAAAAATGACCACAATTGCGCGAAAAAAAAAGGAAAAAAAATGGTGCTTACATCCGAATAACATTCTTGCGACCAACTTCACGCAGAGTTGACGCGTAGAAGCGAGCTGTCCCTGAGAGCGGATGAAGATCGCGATTCCCATTGGTGGTCGTCAGGCTATGGTGCGCCTTGTCTGCACTGATTTGCTCCATCGCAACCCTGGTCTTGCGCTGTCGCAAGAACTCTTTTTTCTTCCTCCTGCTGAGCTTACTGGGGTGACGTGCCTCCGACGTGGCGGCGGCGGTTGATTTCGTCAACAAAGTCGCCTCTGCATGCCTGGCACTGTCCGCCATATCAACATCAGTAGACAGTCCTGTCCCAGTAATCGAACTCTCAGGTCCTGTCTTTGACGCAATATCTGTTTGCCCACTGGTGTCTTTGGCCGCCGACTCTGGGTTGTTTGTGTTGGATCCGCTATTGCTATTTGTGTTGGGCTTTGGCTGTAGAGGCGCAGTGATGGTAGCCATGCACATTGCAGCCTGGTAGAGAAAGTTCATGCGCTGGAAGATCTCCCGGTTCTGGACCGCGCCCTCTCCTTTCTTGTCCTTCTTCGCCATGGCTGCCGACTAGCTATGTATCCTCGTCTGTGCTGTAAGAAGAAATAAACTTGATTAGCAAGAACACACTGGCGATGTTGCCATGAGCAATATACACAAAAAAAGAGATCAAAGCCCAAGCCACTCAACTGTAAACACTGGTTCTCGTAGAAACTGGGTACGGCTTTTACTTGACTGGGACCTGTCGCTGATCGAGTCCTGCTGGAGCCTGCAATACCTGAGCCAGCTCATGGGTGGGGGGGGGACAACTCTAACGGCTACCGTGGGAAGGTTGTGTGGACATCATCGGATATTTTTTTGTTTGGCCCCTTTCGTTTACTGCGCTGTCCCCTTTCTACGCATTAATCAAGTCGCGTCCTGAAAGCATAAACGCCCAACATCAAAGTCACGCGTCCTTTCCCTTACTTTTTGCCACAATTGAACTCCACCCCCCCCAATGGTCTGCTGCACGACATGACATCTCGACGCGCATTCGCCAGAACTGCCACTGACATCTCATTGCTGCCGCCGCGCACGCAGGGTTTTAGCCCCTCCGAGCAGGCGGCCGCCGCAGGCTTTGCTCATGAACTCTTTACGAATGGCGCAGAAACACCCGGACGCGGCTTTGCCCCCACTTCAGTGCACGTTGTCCCCTATTTGACCCCGCACAAAGTCTCCGTCCTGATATTGATCGAGTACTACTGCCAGAACCAATGTCCTTTGCCTGCAGCACAGGATTTGTTATTGTTCCTTTTGAAGTGTATACAGGTGCGTAGCATCGTATACACCTTCTCTTTTCGTAACTTAAATTGATGTGCAGAGTGCTAATTTCGACGTGTTATAGGACCCCGCAGAGTATCTCCATAGTAACGTGAACAAGTTTGGTAGGCAAGTGGCGACAGAGACGAATCCTGACGTCTGGGGCCATCTCTGCATCACAGTATGTTCACGATCTATCGTTATCTTCACTACCAGTTACACGCTTTTTTTTTTCTTCTTTTTTTAATTGCGCCTACTAAAAATCTGCATTGCTATTTACGCAGCTCAAGCGGATCAAGAGTCCACACCATCTTCGCGACTTTTTCATGGACCAACTGGATCTAGATGACACCGACCCCAAGGATGTCGTGCCGCGCAAGGTTGGCCTGAAGGACCTGGTTGTTCAACCTGCTGAAGTCATGGTAACGTTTAGCATTGCGCACGCCGGTAGTGCAATAGTAGCAAAAGTTGGCTCGATGCCTAATCTAGTGCCTCTTTATGAAATCGAAATAGCCGGAAAGTGAGACGATCAGACTTGTAGGTGAACATTCAGGAACCGACTATTTTCTGCAGGCAAACGATGGCGATAGTGCGTATATTGAGAGTGTGGACTCACGCACGCTTCATTAGGATCCGTCTAGTATAATTGGTCTTTACGTTCGAAAGGCGCAGATCGAGTACAGGAAATTGGAGTTTGAGGAGATGTGTAAATTCTATAATGCCTTCGTGACGTATATTTCAGCTATCGGCAAAAACGACCAACACTCGCAGTTGAAGGATCGATCATTGGGATCGGCAGGCTCTACAGTTTTATCAGCGTTTGACATGGAAAAGTATCTGGACCAGCAGACTCAACAACTATCCAGTAAGTGGTCTGCATGGTAGTTCTCGTGTCTCTTTGAAGAAGACATGACTCTGATCTGCCTGTTTGCCCATATCAGACCTAGAACAGGCGGATATACCTGAGGATTTGATGGCTCACGTTTACAACATCCAGTCACGCATGCCAGCACTTGCAAAAACGCATTACATCATGTACGGACAACTGCATGCGATTTGACCGGGAGCACATCGTACAAAACCGCTGAACTCTGTACTTATGGCTTTTCTTTGGATGCGGGCAAAAATCTCTTGCAACCTAGGTGCCTGCATGCTCAACAAACTGGAGACTTTGAGGTCGCGATTCAAAGCTTGCATCGTTTCTTTGACTACTCGATGGTGATGCATGACCGAGTACTTTACCAGTATGCCCTCCTAAACTTGGCGATGCTGCACGCCCGCTTCTCTCATTTCGAACAGGCCCTCCTTGTACGGACTGTTGCCTCCTGTTCCGCAGTGTTTGTCTCAGCTCTGGTCATAGCAACTAATAATCATTTGGATTTGTCTCAACCATAGGCGCTCCGAGAGGCAATAGAGGTAGCAAGAGACCATCAAGATCAGGAGTGTCTCGGCTACGCGCTCAAGTAATGAGACCTCCCGCATCTGCAGATATACCTGGAAGCGAATTAGGCTGTGATCTGAACCTTAGTTATTCTCAGCTGGCTATATCGCCTTACTAGGACAATGCCAAGTTCGACTTCGGAAGCGCATGAGGCACAAAGTCTGGCTGGAGAGACAGATGGTCAAGCGTTCCAGTATTTGCGAGCACTCAGTGAATTAGCTGTGGCTAAACAAATGGTCAGTATCCATGAGCAACTTTGAGCGTCCTCTAGTTTTTGTCGAGACATGTGCTAATGTGTGACAACTGATTCATAGCAAGGAGAGTCAATGCATATGGCTCTTGAAGCCCTTGTAAAGGCATCATCAATCAACCTACGTCATTCTCTGGATGGTGTTGGTGGCGCAATACAGTTATTCCAGTCCAGGATATGGGGCGCATATGGTACGACATTGGCGTGCATTGCCGGTGACTCAACGACGTTCTTTACACGGAATGTGGCGTTCTAAAATGTGTTTTAATATTACTTTACAGGGTTTCCATCTTTGTCGTCGTTGTACTCGCAGCTACAGCTAAAGTATCGACCCTCCGAGTCTGATATGAATGATGCTGCATCCAGCTACTCCAAGTCAGCAAGCGACGTAAGTATCCAGACATGACTTATTATTACTTGTCCAGTGTGTCTTTAAATCATTGAATTGTTACTGATGCTTTTCTCTAGCTAGCAGTGGATGGCCGGTTCGAAGAGTCACTACGTGTCATTGAGCTTGCCAGGACCAAATTCCCTCTGAAAACAATGAAGGCGACTCCTTGGGTGCAAACGCTTGTACAAATTCTTCAAAGAAGAGCCATGGCAACTAATCAGCTGCGAGATGCAGAGATCTGGACGCAACATCTCGGGGTCACACTCATCAATACATCGATCTTTGGCGATGGTAGCAGCGGGATGTCTTCAAGGGAGAATCAATTGGATGATACGAGTCGGGATATTCAGCTAGAAATCCTTTTACAAAAGGCGTTATTGAGTGTTCTTGCCGGACAGCGCCTGCCGGGAGCACAGCAGTTGTCAGAAGGATTGGCTATCGTGAAGCAGAACCAGTGGCCGGGTACACACAAGTTTACGGTTATGTACTTATTAGCCTTGGCTGAAATCTACTTGGTAATACACCCGGCTGTTTAATGCACACTGAACTGGTGCAATATGATGATTATCGAGGAAACTGACATTTTGTGGGGCCTTGCTTTTGTTCAGGATTCGGGTAGCCCAATATCCGCGATACCGTTGCTATTCACGGCAACGACGCTAAGCGAGAACAATATGCAACGACCACTTCTGCTTCTAGTCAAGTTGCGTCTGTCCGAGGCATTGTTGTGTTTGGATTCTGTCCAACAAGCAGGCGACCTGGTAGACAACATCATGACCATGGTAATAAGATTGCTCTTCAGTCTGTGAGCATCGATGTCTCCTACGAGGAATTCACACCAACTCTGCTTTGTTCATTTTGTCTCAGGTCCTGAATCAAGGAGATGTTTTCGTACAATCGCTCGCTTACTTTCAGAGAGCAAAATGTTTGCTAGCATGGGTCAACAAAATGGAGCCGCTATCGGCGGCACAGGAACATGTCACTGAGCCATCGCACACGCCCATAACTGTGCGGCAATACCACATCAAACGCGTCATGGAGCACCTGGAGCGTGCTTTTGAAGGTTAGAATACTGCTGGCTCCATGTATTTCCACGACGGAAATGTGGCGTGAATGTCATTCGCGGCTAATCTTTTTTGTGTTGCATAGGGTTTAAACGGATTGAATCGTTAAAGGATATGGCGCAGGTTTTATACTTTCAGGTGCGAGTCTGTCGCGAGCTTGCTCCGGATCAGATTGAAACGACATTACGGCTGTTCAAGACTACAAGCCTGAAGCTGTCATCTGCAAGGAATAAGCATGAGCCAAGTTGGTACTCGTATTATTACGCGCGAGATGTGTTTGAGGGTATCTTGGGAGTTAAAGACAGTAACGACGGTAAATCCAACGATAGCATTGCTCAAAGCAAGGATGGTGGTCCTCCCAAGAGTCAGCCTCATGAGCTCGGTGTTCAAGGACGCGTTGGGTCTTCTGGAGGGCTGAAGAGAGTAGGGTCGAGTCAACTGGGTGGACTGAAGAGAACCCCTAGTCAATTATGGCACTCGACTGTCGCAACACAGCAAAGGGCCCCACTGCCACCGCATGATGAGCGAGGCGAACAGGGAGGAGTTGGAGAAGGCGAAGGTGACGATAGGGATGGACAGGGAGGAGAGGACGACGATGACATGGATATTGACATGGACCTAGACATGGATAGTGGAAGCCTGGGCGATAGGGGTGCTCACCGCCAGGGACGTGGAGACGATACTGAGCCCCGCGCTGCCCAGATCAAGAAGCGTCGTGTGTAGACCTCGAAAAATAAAAACCCGCACTTTCCCACTCCACAGTACCACACAGTTGGTATTGTCGCTGGTCCAAAGTCTACGGACGCTGTCACAGGGAGCAAATGCTTGCCGAAGGTTCGCGCCCGGCAGATTATGACTCTTTCATTTCAGTCCCAATTCCCGAAACCACCATCCCCTCTTCCTATTCAGCTCAATGCCTTCCCACGAAAAGCACGAGAAGCCGTTGGTGGTCGTCATTGGCGCCGGCGTTGTCGGCCTGACCACAGCATTGCTGTTGCAATGCAACCATTACAGTAAGCTCACATTACCATTCATAGCTGGGTTTCTTTCATGCCAAAAATAAAAAAAAAATGTTCCTGGTGTTTAAACCCGTCTCCTTTTTATTTCTGACCGCAAACTGCCTAGACGTAACCATTATCGCGTCCGAGTTCCCAAAGGATGAAAAAGCCCACCCGGACTATGCGTCGCCGAAAGCTGGTGCGCATTGGAGATCGATGTGTGACGAAGATGATACTCGAGGCAAAGGTACGGGGCAAATGGAAGGACAGGGATACTCTCTCCATTATGAAGACAGATAGTGTATGTTGCGTATACGGAGGACAAAGAATTGACCATTTCAATTTGCGCGCTGCTCTCGACATCGATTGTAGAGTACGACACTGTCTCGTACAGGACCTTTCAGGAGTTGGCTAAAGACCCAGAGTCGGGTGTCAGGATCCGAGATGCCATTGACTATTTTGATTTCAACCCTACTGGGCATGAAGGTCGTGATCCGTGGTGGTCGGAAATCGTGGATGATGTACGTGAACCCAATTTCTTCTAGAAAGGAAGATCAACTATATTATAACTTCACTGCTCTAACACCGTGCCACGCTTGAAAACAGTTCAAGAGCATTGCATCGACAAACGCCGATTTTCCCATTGCATACTCCTACAAGACCCCGGTGATCACTCCCAGCATCTACCTGCACTTCCTTTTGCATCAGTTCAAGAAGGCAGGCGGTCATGTTCAACAGCGAAAACTCACACATGTTGCAGAAGCGGCACTCTGGGTCGGCACAAAGTCAAAGCCGGTCAAGATCATTGTCAACTGCACGGGGTTTCAGGCTAGGCATTTGGGAGGTGCACAGGATTTGAGGTGTTATCAGACACGAGGACAAACTGCCGTTGTGCGGGCATCATGGGTCAATGAGACTGTCACTTGGATCTGTAAGTTTTGTTCTTTTCAGATGTCTGTTTTTTCAAGGAAGCGGAAGCTTTGTATTTACATGTTTTGTTTGTTTTCGATGCTAGCTAAAACAGGATCGATCATGTATGTGATCCCTCGTGCGAATGGCGAAGTTGTCCTTGGTGGATCCCATGAAGCCCACCAAAAGTAAGCACCAGTCAAATCTCGTAACAATAATGAAGGCTTGTTTTCGTGTATATGTCTGCCATGACACGTCCCAATTTGGCAAAGAGAAGTAAGAGCTGACTGGTAATGATGGATCCCTCCCTTCCTCCCCTGAAAAAAAAAAAAAAAAATAGCAACGAGTCCGTCAGTGCAACAAAGACGACCCATATTCTCAAGACGATCGTTAAGCGATACCCAAAGATCTTGACCCCAGGATCCTCGACTGCGTATGCTGCTAATCCCGATCTGCTTTCCAAGTTTGATATTGTCGATCAAAAGGTCGGATTCCGACCCTCGCGACTTGGTGGCGTGCGCGTTGAAGTCGAACACGGACGTAAGTTTGTAGCAGGAGAAGTTGCCTGCATGGATGTAAAAGATGGAATCATTGTCCAATGTGCTGATCCTCCACCTCCATTTCTACATCTCCTTTGTCGTTCTCCTTTGTCGTTAGGCAATGGATATGGTCAGCCCATTCTGGTTGCTCACAACTATGGTCATGGTGGTGCAGGTATGATCCGATATTTGACCCTCCATGCGACTCTTGGTTTTTGATAGAAAGGGGCGATTGTTCTGATTTTTGCTTTTGGTCTTGATCCTCCTCCTCCCAACTATGTCGTGCATATACTATTTTTTGTTTTGTTTTGTAGGATACCAATCAAGCTGGGGTACTGCCAATGACCTTCTCCAGATGATTGAGAAGGCGCAAAAAGAAGTTCCTGAAGGACACCGTCGTGAGATTGCCAGGCTGTAGTGGCAGCAAAAAAAAAAAACACGCCCAAAAAAGGGATAGACGCAGTTTTTTTTTTTTTTTTTTTTTTTTT
>MU617136.1:0-22019 GCA_025201705.1 Dissophora ornata
CCATGGTGGTGAACTTTTGGGACCACCGTATATACTTCGGAAGTCCCTCCATGATTTCAATGATTCCGTGTTCTCAGATAAAATTTGTGCAGTGTATAAAACCATTCTGGAGGCGAGTTCGAGCCACGTGTCTTTTAGTTCCCCGTTGAACCACTCTCGTGTGCTGAGTGCGTTCTGTTCGAGTCCGAAATCGTGCGCGAGTGACACATCGAAAGCGAGGTCGCGCTCCACCATCAGCCGGCATACATCTGAGGCGAAGTTGTGTCTGTATCTTTTGACTCGGCCGGGGTCTTGAGTCGGAGTTACGTCCATCTTGTTTCTGCGTTGCAGCATCAGGATTCGAGCACGGCATATTTGACCCACTAGACCTTTATCGTTTAGTCTCAATGCCAGTGTCGATATTTGCTCCTCTGCTTGTGCGTCCGCTAGGCTTTTCACTGCATACAATCTGTTATGATGCATCAGACTGTTTGGCGTTGTTGATGGCATCCGAGCTTTGCGCTTGCACAACTTCATGTACATTCCTGTAATCTTTTGCAAGAATGTCGGCGGTAGGATCTGTGCCGAGATTCGATATAGCACTCTCGGGATAAGGACGTTGTTGACGATGTGCGTTGTCTGTTTGTCTGTGATTGCTTTGGGTCGGAGAATGTTACAAATAGTTTCGACCTCCTGCTCCACCAACAATTGAGTCGATTTTGGTAATCCTGCAGCTGTGACCCACACTCCAAGGATCCGAACCGCCTCGTTCTTTGGTACCGGTCGGATTTTCTCCACTGGTGTCCCGAATTCCAAGAAATCGTCTTCGTTATGTTTGTGGTTTCGAGCAATTACTTGCGTTTTCTTTGCATTGATCTCCACTCCATTCAGATCTTGCATTTAGAGGAAAATATTGCAATTAAAGAATCAACATGTAAATATAGAAGTATTAATTTCTGAGCTTAAATTAGTCCCGGAATCTGCTCTTTCATCAAATGCCCGGCTAGCTCAATCGGTAGAGCGTCAGACTCTTAATCTGAAGGCTGTGGGTTCGACCCCCACGTTGGGCGTGCATTCCTTTTATCCGGCTCTATCTGGGTGCCAGGCACCCTTTTTGGAATCGCGCAAGTACGTTTCCGAAGAATTTGGTACTGAACTACACTGTAGTTCTGCCTCGTTTTGACCTGCTCTGGGTTCGACTCAAGATTTTGTGATTTGAATAGATTGATTTGATGCCGAACCTGACTCTCAAGTCATCACTCGTATCCACAACACGTGGATTGCGTGTTCATTTAGGTCTGCGCGCGATGCGGGGTTGTGTAGGTTATTTTTATCTTTGCTCTTTGCGTTAAGTCGCTCTCCCTTTTTCTGTTGGGATGGTTGTTGTCGCCTGTCCCAACCGCAGCTGGATGCTGTGAACCAATCCAATCTCATGCATCGCCTACTCCTCAGGTCATTATGCACAGTGCTGACCCATTGGTATGATCAGGGCGAAGGTGAGGTGCGTGCTATTTGACAGAACTTTGGTCCATAAAATAGCAAAGTTCGTTAATATGACGGCTCTTTCTTTTTCTTAGTCTCCTTTCACCAATCTTTGCACACTTCTCCATCTCTCACTTTCGTTCATTAAAATCCACGCTCACTCTACTGATATCCTAAATTGTTATCTGCGACTTACAAATGTTCACAGAAGATCAGGTCAATGCAGCTCTGCTTGAGCTCGATATTCCTGACATCGCAACATGGGAACTCTTTACAGAAGTCACCAATTTTAAGGTCTATCGCCGAGCGGTTGCCAACAGCGCTTTAAAGGAGTACAAGGTCCTTGGAACATACCCTGATCTGCCTGCGAGATATCTCCTCCGTGCGTACACGGATCTGGATCTGCGAAAGACCTGGGACAAGAACATGGCAAGCTGGCAGAAACTGGATGACAACCGTCTTCATTTCACTTCCAAGTTTCCTTGGCCTCTCTCTCCTCGTGACTACGTCTATGAATTGCAGGTCCAAGAATTCCCTGGAGGCGTTTTCTGCATTAACGGAAAGAGCGTTGAGGATGAAGGGATGCCAGAGAAGACTGGGACAGTCCGAGTGGATGAGTATAGGCAAGATGTGCTGATCCAGCCAACAAAGGATGGCAAAGGATGCAACATTTGGTTTGGATATTTCGATAACCCCAAGGCAGGTTTGGATGAGGACAGATGGTCGACGTTCTGCTCCTGCAGTCACTAGTGATTCGGGTTTAGGGTGGAATGTAGGCTAATCAGCTACTGGGTCGTCATTCATGTTTTTGAACTGCTAGGGCAATATTCCCACTAGCATTATCAATTGGGCAGCAAAAAGTGGTGTTCCAGGTGAGGATCCCTTTGTCTGCAATATCATTGCAGAGACCCTTGGATTAATATACATGCGACACTGACCACTGTTCCATTTCGTGATCGTAGCGTTCTTGAATGCACTAAAGGAAGCCGGCTGCGGGCTTATGAAGAAAGATGCCGAACAGAGGGGAAACGAAAAGGCTCGCTCATTTCCTGCGCCCACGGGCTCGACCGTTGCTGTTGACTGCTAGTATTCCACAGTCGCTTGAACGCTTGGAGAAATTCTTGGAATAAATGTTTTACGGTGAGAGTCATCAACCTAGCTACCTAGTTAATGTACATGAGATATACGCACGAGAATCGACATTATTTGAAATTACCATCAAAATGCATCCAGAATGCCTACTTTGTCCTACTCAGGGCTCAATATCGTCGCCCAGTCCTTGGACCCTACACTCTCCATGTCTCTTGAAACCTCAGGGCACAGATGATGAGGTCGAATTCGATGATGAATCGAAGTTTCATCTAATTTGGGGCTTGGTAGATGAACCGCTCCATGATGACGATATAGAACTCAAGCTGCATACTGCGGGAGCTATGTGGCGCGACAGGGAGATTCATTTTTCCGGGTACGAATGATTGCGAAGGCGCTGATGTACTATTGAGATTAAGGAGATGCCTTCAAAAATCGGGGTCCGCGCCGAAAGTGGAATATGACCCCTGATTTCATGCCCTTGATCTATAAAGAGGTAGAAACTCATTAAAGGGCCCAGTGCATGTACATCCGCAGGGCGATCGTGTTAGGATCGCCACCAAGGATCCCGCCGTAGACACAGAATCATCCGTCTGACATCCCTCAATTCGTCTGCGCTTCCGACCGATACAGCAATTCTCGTCCACACCCGGAGACGGAGTACTCGAAAAGTGGGCGTAATAACAGGATGAGCCAATCTGACTCTCCTCTCCGGCAGCTCTTGTCTTTTCTCGTGTAAGAAAACAGTGTGGTCTTTTGCCTCTCCTTTTTTTTCTTGCTTCTACGAGAAAGCATTCCAGCGAGCAGGCTGAAGGATACTCTGCAACACAAGGACGCGCTGGGTGGCGAGTAACAAAGTGCTCTGTAAAAGCCATAGTCTTTGTGAGGCTTGAGGGACCTTTTCTATCGTGGTGGGGTTGAATGGACACTCGTCTTTGAACAGCTTCTGATTAGGCGATCAGCCACGCATCAGGTTGAATGACAGTTGATTACTGATTGAGAAAACAGGTGGAGACAAAAATGGAGCGAGAACCCCGTTTTTTTAGATGACCCCAAGCCTACTGCGAGGCATTTAATCTAATGAAATGTGCGCCTGGCAAGCTCCCAAATGTCCACATATAGCCTGATCATCATGACCAAAGATTTTGACAAGCCTTTTTTCAGTGATTTTCGAAGTAAGGTCCACTACACATCGGTGAGCCGGTACGACGGAATTTATCCACATTTGAGTGCATCCTCTTCTCTCTCTCGATCAGGCGAGCAATAAGCAGGGATAGAACAATGTGCGTGTGATACCGCATCTGTCACGTTTCTTGAGGGACACGACGCGTCGAAGCATCAATCAGTCTGTTGAATTGCACATTATATGATGGTTTCCATCGCCATTTCTTTGAAACACTATCATTTGGTTTCTCGCTCTGCTTGTGTCCACCCTTTTGATACCTTAGTATTTCTTTCTCTACTCACAGCCATCTCTGTGGTCGCATCTTATTCACGTTTCTCACTTCCCGGCTCCGCGTTCCAAGTAGATTTATTGACTCTCTGGGTGTCCTTCCCTCTTGCGCCCCCTTCCTTCCATCACTCTGCGTCCTACTGGGCTCCTGAATTCCTCTAGAACATTTTTCCCTTTCTTATCCTCCCAGTCGTCGTTCCCTCCCCCTTCTTCCCCGTGGCTCTTGCATAGGTCCTAAAGCGCTATGTTATAGCAGAAAATCACAAAAAATCGCTCCACAATCGCTAGCTCTCTTCTCTTTCCTAGCGTCTCGTGTACTCCGTCTTTGTTGACAAATGTGCCGGCCACCACAAGCAGCTTTGTATTCATTGGTCCATCCGACGTTTATTTTATTTAAAAAATGCTTTTGGCCTTTTGCTACATTCACAAAGTAAGTACTTCCGAATGCCTTAACTAACGAAGACGCCTGTTCAGCTCAATGAAAAGCAAAAGTAGTTTGTGTACCTTGTCTAGCTGCCATGTTGATCTACTCCACTAGTAAATCAACACGCGTCGCAGTCCTATCCCTGCAAAAAATATATATATTTATATAAAAACGCGATTTGTACAAATTCCTGGGAATAACACCATCCAGCATTCCTCTTCGTTGTCAATACTTCAAGCCAACCCACCCTAGGACTGGGAAGCATCTACATCGCCGCCATTTACCTCGATCCCAGGATAGCTATCTTTCATTGCTGGCGGCTTCAACCCGTCTCTCTCTCTCTCTCTCTCACGCCTTCACCCTCCATTTCCCACTGTTTCCTATACCATTTCTTATCACCAAACGCAGCTTAACGTATCCGTCCCTCTTAATTCTCGTTGATGTCCGTCTAGCACCTCCGCTTCTCTTCTCGCTTTCCTTGGTCAGCTTCATTTCGTCGGTTCATAATCTCTTGTCATCAGCCAAAGCAATCCCTCTGACATTTACATCAATATACCCCTCAGTCTATTCGAAACAGCCACTCCGGATTATTCTCATTTCACAACGAGTGAAGCCAGAGGCGTCAGCAAACGTCGTCAGCTAACTTGAAGTATGAAACATCAACAAAACTTCTCGGATCCTTCCACATGTCTCCAAAATTTCGACAGTGCACAGCCTCAACATATCCTCAGTGGTAGTAATATGCGAGGTGATGATTGCCATAGCCACATCCACGAGAGCTACAGTGTTTCGAATGGCCGGCGTTTGCAAGAATGCGACAGTAACATCACTGTCAGCAATCATAACAACGCTCACAAAAGCAGCCGGTGCGGAAAGAGCCGTGTAAATTTGGGTCGTCTCCATACCCAAAACCTCTCGAGCCATAGGCCGATGGAGACCGAAAAAGTTCGAGTCGGGCACGAAGATCCATCAGAAAAGGGCGGGAGGCATCTTCGCGCTGATGGTCGAGTAATGAACCCGGACAAGTTGCGGCCGACGGCCAGTGCACTCACCACTTCTATCTGCTCCACTATTGAGCCCACAGACTGCACGTCGTTCCGCGGCATCTCGCGCATTGTCTATCGACATTACAGTCGGGTGGAGTATGTTCGCTCCGAGGCCCAGTTGGCCAAAGAGGCCTACCTGATTGGTAACATCAAATTCGATCGCTGGATCTTTTTGCCTGCAGCGTTCTGTTTCCAGGCTGTCTGCGGGACACTTTACGCATGTAGGTATTAATTGCATCACTTTGCCCGGCATCCTCGCCAGCCTTTGAAAGGACGTAGTGGATCACGTTCGACATCACTAAATATTCTTACTGATCGCGATAGGGTCTGTCTTCAACAATTTGATCGATAATGCGCTTTTCAGCGATGGCGATGGCACTCCGACAAATACCCATATGGCTGCGATCACATTCTATGTCGCTCTTGGTAAGGATGGAGGGAGAAAGGGTGACATATATAATACCATCGACAGGGCAAAAAGACGACGTACAACCATACAGGACGGTCAAGGGCAAGAAGATGTGATCCTGGTAGTTGAGACTTACCTTTTTGGAGCAGCCTCAATCACTAACCCGATATGACTATGTCGATTTAGGTTGCTTTGGCATTTCATCATCCATCATGGGTCCCTGGCTCGAAAGACATGGTCCTAAGAAGGCAGGTCTCTTAGGCGCAGCCCTCTTCTTAGTCGGAAACCTGACCACGGCGATTGGAATTTATGTCAAGCACATCAGTCTAGTCTATGTCGGCTATGGTATCTTTGGCGGCCTTGGCCTCGGTATCTCATACATCTCTCCAGTCTCCGCCCTTCAAAAGTGGTTTCCAGATCGCCGGGGCGTCGCAGCTGGGCTTGCCGTCAGTGGTTTTGGAGCTGGCTCGATCGTAATGGCTAAGATCCCAGATCCACTCTCGGCTGCAGTGGGACTGCCGATGACATTTGTGATCCTGGGTTGCTCCTATTTTGTCGTGATGGTCATCTGTGCATTCGTGTTCCGAGTCCCTCCGCCAGGTTATATCGTCAACGGACTGAATGTCTGGGCAGTACGTGTTGATGACGCGGGTGATGTGGATGATGTGGATGATGCGGATGGTTCCATGGCAACGGCTGCGACAGAGACCGAGGCCGAGATACAGAAGTTGGGGTTAACAGGCATCTCTATTGATCAGCACTTTGGCGATTCTGGAAGCAAAAGTGGCGCGGGCTCATCAAACTTTGACTCTCTTCATCCCCTACATCCCTTTCAACAGCTCACCTCCCGAATAAGCATTGACGAGAACTCGACTTCGCCCATCTCGCCCATCTCAATTACGCCTACCATGGTCCCATCGGCGACTATATCCATGAACGCCTCTCGGCGGAACTCGGTCAAGTCTGCGATGCGAACAATCTATGACCCTAGCATGTCAATGAGCCTCACGGACGCCTTTTCTTCTCGAGAGTTCCGACTCATGTATATCATGTTCTTGGGTAACACTATGGCCGGAGTTGTAATTATCTCCCGTCTTGCCAATATCGCGACAGACATCTTTGGCCACGATAAGGACCATGCTTCGACCATTGTTTCCATCAACGGGGGCTTCAATCTTGCAGGACGCCTGATCTTTGCCGCACTCTCGGACTGTATCGGGCGAAAGAATTCGTTCTTGATCATGCTTGGCAGTCAGGCTGTCATCCTTGCATGTCTGCCCGTTATAATGACGACCAACACCAACTGGGCTTTCTTGATGGTGATTTGGATTCTGACGTCGTGCTACGGGGGAGGATTTGGCTGCATTCCCGCCTTCTTGTGTGACATGTTTGGACCTTCGAACATTGGGCCGATGCATGGTATGATCTTGACTTCGTGGAGCATATCAAGTGTTGGTGCCGGTCTTCTTTTCACAGCTGTGTACAACCATCTTCTGGAGAGCGGATACACTGTGCACGATAGTTACATCTATATCGTGAATCTGAACTGGATTCTAGCAGGTGTCATAGTTGGTCTCTTTGTTATGCTGTTTGTGCGAACAGGGGTCAGAGACCGTCTCTTGCCCAATATGTCTGGTGAATTCTTCCATATCCGAATCTTCGGGCGGATTCTGCGGTTTGGCCGTTTTGGCGTGCGGCGGATGAGCCAAGAAGAGGAGCAACAGGCATGGGCCGCCTATGTTGTGCAACGACAACTGGAAGATGAGCAATGTCATAGCCATCACAATCCTAGCAGCAACAAGGGGAGCGGAGGAACTCTTGATGTGGAGAGGGTGGCACAGTCCGACGGGTTCAGCAAACCGGTTGTGGGCACCATGCGTTTGTGAGCAAGGACAGGCACAGTCCAATTATGCACCATTGACTTGCATTCTGTTTTTCCACAATATCATTACCTTGTACCATAGCTCCGCATACACACAATAAAAAACCTTCCTGGAGCCTAGCCTGGCTCTCTCGTGTTATCCTGCCTACGGTCCTCTCCATGCAAACCATGGTTTAACAATAACAATAGTCCAAATGCGTGCCACTGACCCGAGCGGGTACAACAAGAGAGAGAGAAAACATACCCCTCTCTGGCGCACCCATTTACTCACGCTGATGTGGACTTTAAACGAGGGGGCAGGGGAGAGAGAGATGGGTTGAAACAGCGCGGAGAAAAAAAAGACAACATCCATGTGCATACATGCGCATATGAGATAAATGAACAAAGAAGGTCGCTGCTCTAGCCCTGTTCAAGTCTAAAAAAAAAGGGTCGATGGTGCAAACAAGGCTTAAAAATGGAAAGTGCAAAAAGAAACGGTATGTTTCTCTTATCCCTCCCTCATGTCTTGAGAGGAAGTTCACTCCAGCTGGGAGCAGGGTACAGGGGGGGCACGGGGGCATCTCTTGACGATTGCAATGGACACGGTGTGCCCGTTACGTCGCGCACTCGGGGAGTAGGCCGAGAGGTCCGAGAGAGAGGCACACATGGTGCAGTAGACGACTCTCACTCTCGTTATCTCTTCTCACTCTCGCACCCTCACTCTCGCACCCTCACTTTCACTCTCACACCCTCACTCACTTTCTCTCACTCTCACTCGCTTTCTCACTCACTCTCTTACGTTCTCGCTCTCTCGCTCTCTCACTCTCGTACGCTCCTCTCTCCCAGTCCTCTTCCACCTACATTTGCTTTCCTTTTGTCTCTCATCCTCCACCGTTCTCATTCATCGTCTCTCCCAATTCAGATTAAATTCTTACCCTCCACCCTCCACCCCCCACTCCCTGTTTTTTTCTCTGCTAGCATCGCCTCTTCGCACACCTTGGGGGAAAAACAGTCTTCCAAGAACTCAGTTTTCTTCACTCTTCTCCCCCTACACACATATACCCGGAGTCATGTCCTCGCCCATAGCCACAATAGGCAGTTCGGCAACTGCTGCCACAAAGGTCGCTCTACCCTATTCCATGTCCATGGCCCCAATATCCCCCCTTCCACACACCCAGCCATCCCTTATGTCGTTGCCAAACGAGTGCCTAACGCTCCTGGTTCAATGGGTAGCCAACCAGGGTGTCCAAGATCTGTTCCCCCTGCTCTGCGTGAACAAAAGGCTCTTCTATCTCGTTGTCCCCCTCCTCTATCGAGATCCCTTTCGGTTGTCTGCGCGCTGGGTTTGGAAACGATCCGTGTACAAAGGCGTGATCGAGCGACAGACAAAGCTGATTCGGACACTTCTTCTGTGCTGTACAAGGACCATCAATAAGATCACCCCAGTTGATCCTGAGGCTGAGAAAAAGAACCGGCCTGGCTTTTGGTCAGAAACATCCCTCGGGCGAGCTGTGGCGGCGGTACGGCGAGGCGATAAGGAAAATCACGAGGATTCTATCTCCATCCGCACCACTCAGTATCCAAATGTATCTGTGCGGGGAATCGACAGGCTAAGAGGCACTGCCGCATCTGTCCCCTCACTGTCCTCAACCTTAGAAAGGAATACTCTAGGCCTACACTCCCTTTCGAGTGCGAGCACTCACAATATCAGCAACCGAAATAACGGAGCAGACATGTCTCAGACAACAACGTCACAGAGCGCAGAACCGAAGGAGGGCGATCGCTTGCGTCTCCGGTCCCTTTTTCAGAAGATTGGAAACGGGCAATACATGGGCGATATGTCGAAGGATAAAGATGGATCACGGCTAAAGCCTCAGAGCCATCTAACCAAGATCGAAAAGATCCCAATCATCTGGGATGGGGAGAGGCTCGAGCCTGAGGCACGACGCATTCCAGGATTAGGCAGGCCGAACTCGTCAAAGTTGAAGTTTCCGCCCGAGCTCACGAAAACTATCATCCGGCTTGCCAATGAACCACCACCGATGGTCAATTACCTTTCCTACGTCACCCACACAGACGTGCGGTCGTGGTCTGCCGCCTCCAACATGACTCTTGTTCACCAAATCCTCGGGGATGCTCGACCGTCTTGGCGTGCCCGCCTGCAGGGCTTCATGAAGAAGACCTCCAGAAGGATCATGGGCAAGCAGTCTACATCGGATCGACAGGGGAGCACTGCAACTGTGACAGGGCCTATCTATGAAAGCCATCATGACGTTGACGATTTTGATGAGGAAGACGAGGATGGACTCGAAGTGGCGTTCAGCTTTCGACATAATGGCCGGTATCGCCGTTGGAGACGTGGTCGCGGAAAGAGAAATAAGAACCTCTGGGAGCTCCGTGATGTTGACTTTTTGGAGCTACTGCTACTGTTTTACACCTCGACCAAGATAGAGTCGCTTTCGTTGGGAATGAATTGTTCGCACTGGTATCATCCGTCATTGAATGTTCTCATCCGGGGCATCCCTGAACAACTCTCGGGCCTCAGGAGGATTGTGATTGACCATGCGGATACGATCGCCCACAGCGCGCTCCCGGTCCCTCAGCTTTTTATCCAGCGGCATCAGAAGGCATTTCCTGGACAGCTACGCGAAATTCAGGTCCGGCAGTCATATCACTATTCCTACGACATGTCCAAGTCAGTACTGCAGACAATCAAGACGATGGATCGACTTGAGGTCCTCGATCTTTCCATCTGGACTGGCGTCTTTTCAGGATTGGAATCTATTTGCACCGTCCATTTGAGGAAGCTGCTGATTTGTCACCATATGGACGTACCCCGGCCAGAGATGTTTGATGAGCTGCTGAAGCGGTGTCCGGTCCTGGAGGAGCTGTCCATCATTGTGCCTCACCCACGTCTCTTTTCTTGGGCTGTTAAGAGGCGAGCAGACATTGGGACATCAACGGGAACTATGGCGATGGCGGCAGCAACAACGACAAAAATGCAATGTCGCAAGAGTTTGCTTTCGTCGCGAGCAGCCTCTATCTGGTCCGACCCGCATGCTCGACGACCGGCCTACTTGCCTCCGCTGAAGACCTTGACTTTGTTTGGCCATACCCCCGACGTAGTAGGCGCATTCAAGGACGTCATATTTGCGTTTCAGGACACACTCGAGTCCATCCAAGTGTCAATGTACTCGGATATGACAAAGCCACCAGAGAGTCACCTTGAGGTGCCGCCTCCCCACTTTATGGTCGCGGACGAGAACCCACAGTCCCAATTCTTTGGAGTCAGTATCCATCAAGATCCCATGCAGTCTAGCGCTAGTCCGTTCAACGCTGCACCAGTCGCATCCCAGTCAACCCTCAACCCTTACAATGCGTCTCCGGAACTGTCTGCTCTGTGGCACCAGGAAATCTTGACAGGCATCAATGCCAGCCATAACCCATCCTCTAGCACAAATACCTCACCACCAATTCCCCCTTCTTATCTAACCTGGAACTGGCCTCTTCCCCGGCTCAGAACCATGTCTCTCCGAGGACCTGTAGTGGCCTATTTCGACATGCAGTTGCTCCGATTCTGTCCGCAGCTCACAGATCTTGCTTTGTCCTACCACTGTTCGCGTCTCCCTCGTTTGGTATATCCGGGCACAACTACATCCAGCCCTGGGACTGCCAGCACTCTCAATCGATACCCAAGGATCATGGTGTGTGATTCGTTAGCGTTTAAGTGGGGCATGAATCCGCAGGAGGATCGGCATAGTATGGTGATCGTCTAGCGCCGACGCTGCTTTTTTTTTACTCTCAAATTCACACCAAGAGCAGCCCACCGACATAACGCGGTGCTAGACCTGTAGATACTCTCTGTAAATAAATAATGGCTATGCTGTAATCCTTGTTATCCCTTGCTCTGTCAACAGAACAACTAAGTACCCTAAACGGTAGGATAATTTGTAACTGCATGCCCGATGTAGAAAGAATTTTCAATTACGTGCAACCGGGCGGCACAAAGGCGGCGGTCGCTTGAAGGTGGTGATCCAGTAAGACCCAACTGTAGCCAGGTTATGCTCTCCTACAGAGTCGCGATCCAACCATCTCTGGCAAGTCAAGCAGACGCATGACCGTATGGTTGGCTTGGCCAGTCAGTTCGCGATTCCACGCTCCACGCATGTGGCACACATTGTGGAGGTAAAATATTCGTCTCCGAATACGACCACGTGGCCTTCTGCAGTCGCCTAATAGTGGTTAGAAAAAAAAAAGGAGTTAAGTATGTTTATGACATTAAACAGGTGTGCATCAAATGAATAAAAAAAGCAGAAAAAGAATCTCACCTTCACAGCAAACTTGTCTCTGAACGACTCGTGAGGGGAGGCGAGGTTGAGGCCAGTTCGAAATTTCCCATTCCCATACACAAATACTGTCGGCCCCTTGCAGTGCCTCAGAACCGAAGAGATGGCCCAGTCAACCTCGGCCTCCTTGGATTTGGATAGCTCCCATCCTAGTCCTTTTACCTTTCCGGATCCGTAGAAACCGTGAAGGACTGGTTCCACCAAATGCCATCGCTTCAGAGCAGTCTCGAGTTCATCAACTGTGGCGTAGTTAAGTGGCGGGAGCACGGACTCAATCTCCTTGATGCTGGGTAATCCCGTCTTGGCATCCGTATCAACGTCCTTGTGAGTCTAAAGGTCTCCCTTGATATATTGTCCTGGGTTGACGCGGATCCGTTGTGATTTCAAGGCCTCCATTTCCCGCCAGTGTGATAGCGTCGGTGCATAGAGTGCTGCCCTGCGTACGACAAGGTTCATAACCTGTGATGATACGCTCGATCCATTTTTGGAATCCACGACGTCGGTGCCACATCTTCCGCCGGTATCTCCTTCGACCCCTGTCATAGCCTCAAGACTGTCCGGACCCAAGTCTGGCTCCTTCAAAACACGGCAGAAAGCGGCAGAAAGCGGCAGTGTTTGCTTCGCCGGGGTCCACACCGTTCATAGGTACACGGTCGCCTGGCTTGCCAAACAATCTCCTGACAGCGTCCTCGTCCGGCAGAAGCTTCTCAATCCTGTGAATAGGCTGAAAAGAACGTTTCGACCGGTACCCCTTTCTCGTATCAAACGATAATACATGAAGTTGTCGGCCATCGGTCGAAATCATATTGTCCACCACAAAGCGCGACCGGGTGTTGGTGTTGTGAGGCAGAGAAGGAGCGGGCCTTTCACAGGGCACGTCGCGTTCCTGACGCTCCTTGGTATAGCGGAGGTACGTGAATTTCTGCTCCAGATACTCCTGTAGGGCCTCCTCTGAGAATACGTCTGGGTTGCTAGTCGATAGGCTCTCCATTGTTGTAGTGTGCTTGCCATAGGAGGTTTGAGAGAAAGAACCTGAACTCTTGATTCTTTGTTACCGTAAAAGAGTCTTGCGATCAATGCTCCAAAGTGGCCATCCGCAAGAGCATTGGCGCCTTTTTGCGCCATGATCTTGTTCGCTGTTGGGACGCAGGATTCGGGTTGTTTTTCGTTCCCCCCCCCACAAAATAGGTGGAAACGCGCGCTCCTGCATCCGAGCAAAGGCGTCCTTGAACCTCGCGTGTGGGAAAAACAGTGGTCGAGCCGTCGAGGGAAGCGCTTGGTGGTAGACCCACCACTCCCGAATGAATCCAGGCGTGAAACGCTTGTTGTCCTCCTCCTTTTCGGTTTCCTCCTGGTCGAGCTCTGCGTTATCTAGACCCGTATCGATTCCATTATCACCAGAAGAATCCTCCTCTGACGACGGTGTTGCGGGTAAATCTTCCTTACTCCATCCACATTTCAGCATCTACATGTATATGAAAAGCGAGTGTTAATAATCGGAATAAAAAAAACACGTATTGAAAAATACATACATCACGATTGATTACATACCCTTCCAGTTATTGTTATTGGCAGTCGCTGGTAGTGGTTTTTTTAGCGCCGTAAAAATCTCCACCGCGACATCTTCCTGGACAACTGACAGTGAGATCCCTTTTGTGTTGACAGGCTTGAAGCTAGGAAGTATCATCTCCAGCCGGGCAAAAGCGCTCTCTGTAATCGAACGTCCTGCAAGCGACTCTCCCTTGGTCGGCTGCCGTCCTCGAGCATCACTCCTTCCATTCAGCGCCAGCGCAAAAAGGTTTCGAATAATGAGCGTTCCTGCCGAGCTGGTTGTATTCTCTGTCACGGTAAGGGAGTGTTTTGGCGAGGTGATAGACGGCGCAGGCTGTGTCATTCAGTCCTGAAACCTTTTGAATTCCCATGACGGCATCCACTCCTGAGGTGTAGAGGAAAGAATAGGTGTATCCTGAGTCGCAGATGGAGAGAATCTTGTAGCCAGTCGAGACGGGCTTGTTCTTCATGCGGACTGTGCGCTTGGATCGACCCTTGAATCGACATCAGTTGAGGGAACATAGTAGCGACGAAAGGCTGACTCCAGCTTGGACGAAAGAGGCTCCACTTTAGCGGTCCAGAGGTCATTGTGGTTGGGCTCCGAGGGCGGCGAGACGTGGAAGAAGCGCTTGATCTGGTGAAAGCGGGTGAGGTCATGAACTGGGTGAATCTGTATTAGGGATACTCGTCGGACGTCCTCCGGTAGTCCGGAGTAGTTAGTTGTCGAAAGATGCCCATGTAAACGAGGATTCCGAGATATATTCGTATCTCATTGACACTTGTATCCACCCACTCTCGACTCCCTTCGTTTCCTGCTCCTTGCACCTTGGCGTATGCGTTGGTATTGGTAGCCAGCTCCACAAAGACGTCTTCCGTGAAGAAAAAGGAAAAGATCTGGATGGGTGAAAGGTCGCTTCCAAGGATGGTGCGAGGCAAGGTGTGATAGGCCTTGTGCTTTTGGCGTCGCATGTAATCGGGGAACTGGGGAGCTCATGGGAGAGTTCTGATAGCAGCGCGTCCGGATGGCGCCTTCCTTTTACGCGAGTTGGTTGGTTTTCTGGGCTCTGGGTCTCCGTCGTCGTCGTCATCCTCCTGATCTTCAAAACAAAGTGGTGTAATCAACAATGGTCTTTAGGGGAAAAATTACTACACAAATGAATCCATGCTTCAATTATCTTTGCCATCATCAGGATCAAGTCCATCTGGCGGCCTGCGGTAGATGGAGGTCGCTGGGCCTTCATCGTCGAGAGAGATGTCATCTGGTTGATCTTTCTGAATCCGCTTGAACTCCTTCAGATCTTCATCCTCGTCCAGTTGAGTGGATTCATTTCAATGGGCGAAGTAGTCATTGAGTGCGATGTGCTTAATGCAAGTTGGGTGCAGTTTAGATGGACATGATGGCGATGACGGGACTAATGATATTCTCCAAAAAACCGTTTATGTTATAAAAGTAACGCTTTACCCCAGTCCTGCCTCTCGTCCGCGCGTCCATCCCTGCGAATACCTTGCACCCACACCCACACGTCTTGTCCAGTTTGCTCCAAAATCTCTGCCAGTGTCGGCTGTCCCTGCGTAGATGATTTCACGTCAGCAAACTCGCCGCTCTCACCCTTTGGCACGGAAAGAGAATGCTCCAAAGCCATTTCGAAATTGGAAATCCGATATCGGTTTGTAAACGCTGTGCCGACGAACACTCTTGCCCCGCGACCACTTTCCTTGTCCTTGCCAATTTCAATCAAGCTCGTCTCTTCCCTCTTCTCCAGAGAAAGGTATATGCAGTAGTGGCTGTATTCAGAGCTGGAGGGATGCCCGTTTACAGCCGACAACTCGACCTGTGAAGTGAGGCCTGGACCGATGATTGGGAAGCCGATATTCCATGAAACCGTCGATGACAACGAAATCCAGACTCTGCTGCTGTCCAAGCTCGGACCATCAACTACACTTAATTTCTGCTGCTGATTCTCGTGGCGCAAAACTTGGTCCCTGTCTCTGACCGATTCGACTGTTTGCTTCGTAATGGTGAACACGCCATCCTCACTCTTCAGACCCATGACGCAAGATCCCTTGTACTGCGAACTCCGCGTCGGTATCACTCCGAGTGACCCAAGCAACATCAGTGGGCGAGACTCTTCCTCTTGGCTGTACTCCGGGGTACGTCCTTCGTATGTCAGGGTGATACCGAGCTGAGATAACACAATCGACGACATATCCACTTTGTCCTCGCTACCGCTGTTAGTCCCGCCGTGCATGTCGAACAAGCTTGATAGATGGAGCGTTAGGTGCTTCCAGCCATCTGAAAGAGTCTCGAGCGAATACAGAAGGCCACCTTCTAGCGGCAGTTCAATCGCGAATGTGGCTTCCAAGCTTTTGGTCGTGGAACCGCCATCGAGCATCACCAGGCTTGCAGACCTTCTTCTTGATTTCCAGTTCGACAGCGAAGTACTGCCTCCAAGTCCCAGTGTCTTCCACTTCTCTTTGATCTCTGGGTGCAGCATCTTCCAGAAGTTCTGCTTCGGGATTTCGCAGACAGCTCTGGCGTTGCCTCTGTCCTTATCGATCTCCGTTCCAAGCATACCCAGATGTACACCTACTTGCACATCATCCCGATAAGGTTTGAAGATCAACTCGACAGTCGAATTCTTTGCATTGAGTAAGGAGATCTGAGTATCGAATAAAGGGACGAGGATTGTCTTTAACCCGAACTGCGTCGTGTCGTCTACGGAGGAAAGCTCCAGTTCTCGACTTGGTGGCGGCGGTGATGGGGGCGGCGGAGGTATAGGAAGTGTTGGTGGAGGCGGTGTTGAGCCATTAAGACTGAGCTCCTGGATTATAAGGGAGGTCCCACCACTGTAAGCCTCTTCAGGAGACAGAATCCAGCGAATGACTTTATCGTCCCATACGGGTCTTTGCACTGAATAATCTGGACTTATCACGAATATCTCCTTTGACATCGAAGGAGACAAAGACTGGTGCGACAGATGCGACCACGGCTTGTTGGAGACTTTCTGTTGTCGCAGGGAAAAGCACAATAGGCATCAGTAACTTTCACGGCTTTCACATAATACCCAGAATGTGGAAAACAGCTAGCGATGACAAAACACGCTGCGAACTTGCGTGCTTTACCTTGCCATTGACCCAGAACCCCTTTCCAAAGCCTCGGTCAAAGTTAGAGTAGAACCATGAAGAAGTTCCCGACGGCCTTGCTGGGATATAAGTGGACACTGGTAAGAAGCCCTTATTATCCGCACGGTCACGCTCACCAGCTTCGCCTGGCTTTCCTCCCAGTTCTCCTGCCAACAGGCGACAAGTCGCATCATAGAAGGACGATAAAGGCAAGCTCTCGGCATGAATGCCAGCTCCTCCATACCCGGACCAGAAGAGGCGGTCGTTGGTCATAAAGTCCTCCTTGCCAAGCGATTCATATGTCCATGCTGGCGCAAACAAGGCGCAGGACGTTCTCTCTCTTTGAATAACCTCAAGTGCCTTATACGTTGTGTATCCACCACCACCGTATGTGTTTCCTACATGGGTAGATAGATTGAGTATCGCAATTTGTCACGGTCGTCGCAAACAAGGGAAACTGGCATTCGTTTCGAGTAGACTTACGTCCCCAGATGTCGATCCCAGTGTACACATCCCTATTTCGAGGTCCTGCCAACGCGACTGATTCGCCTACGGATTTCTCCTTCCAAGTGTAGTTGGTAAATATACCTATTTCGCCGTGCAAGAAATGCGTGCGTGAGATTCACGCTTTCCGTTTCTATTTAATGCCGTGTGCGCGTTAGAACCCATGCGTCTTACCGTCGCTCTGCTCAAAGAAACGATAATTTTCTGGACTCAGCTTGTCCTGCCAGGCCACTTCACCCGTTGACGAGATGACGCTATCATACCAAATGAGCTCGCCTCCGGGGATCCTTGCATGGATTTGCGATCGAAGGTAGGCCAAGAATGCAATTGTCTGATTGGCCTGCTGAGCCCCACCCCTGAGGATACTCTCGATATTGATGAACCATCCATCGAACTGGTAGTATACAGCCATGTCCACCAACTTGTCTGCATATGTCTTGCTAAACCATCGGCGATCAACCTCGTCATCTCCATTTTCGTTTGCTAGGGTCTGTCCTGGACCACTCACCATCTCATCTGTCTCCAAGACACCTGGTAGCCATTCCGTGATTATTGTCCCAAGACAGCGAACTCCGTTCCGATGCGTAGCGTTGGTCCAGACAGGGGGCGGTATGGTTATTCGAGAGTGAGAAAAATAGATGAACGTATCGACATGGTTCCAGTACTGGATGCTATAAATGGTGCTGTAGCCGTTACCCTGTGGCAAAGCATCCTCTACGTATCCTGTAATCGAAAATGGGAGGAAATAGTCCCATGGTTAATAAGCACTCGGTAGTAAATTGAGAATATTTCCTCAGGAACCTTGCTGGCCCAACGGGTTGTATTCCTCAAGCGATTTGCTCTATCAATTACCTCCGGCCATATCATGGCATACGATGATCTTGCAATCGATGGAGTTCTGCAGGCTCGGCTCGGATGAGTTATCGACCGCAGAATCACCGTTGGTATTCCTGTATGTTCTTCTGCGGCTGACAGTAGGGGGTCGAGGATGAAACGGAGTGTGAGCAACGTTGTAGTCGTCGTTCCCGGGTTTCCAGGACAGCAGGTCCTTGAAGGCCTTGATGGGCTGGCTCCGCGGAAGTGAAGTATCCGACATTGAGACCGTCTTTCTTCAAATGAGACTTGGATGTAGAGGGTGAGAATGAAGGGAATGAAAGAGAGGGGGAAGAGAAATGAATGCCTCCAGGGGCCTTTGCGCGTGATGATTAGTCTACGTGAACCAGACACTACGTACTACGCGGACTGTGTGCTACTTCATCCTCAGCGATATCCCACCACCATTATCACCGTAATCACGTAATGCTCGGTGAAAACCTGAAGAACACAAAAGAAAAGCGGGTCTGCCTTCTTGGTTGTCATCTGGACAAGGAAGGACATGGTCTGTACGCAAGCTGTGCAGAATACAACACTTTAAATTCCGATTTTCAACATCTCTTTTTTGACATCTTTCTTTTCTCCTTTCCTCTCTGTCCTTGGTACCGCACCTCACTTTCCCTGCGTGAGCCTACTTCTACCAACAAGCAGCTACGGTGCGCTCTCTGTAGCCGAACTTTCACCATAATTCAAGTAAGATTATCACCCCAGATGTGGCAGACGCCACAAGCACAGTCTAAAAAAGCCAGCTTTCCCCTTCCCTTTTTCCATAGGTCGGAGCCAGAATACCATCTGATCGACCGCGACCAAAAATCATGGCCACTACAGCTTTGCCGACCATCCAGGAACGCCTCCGGCGTACATCTAAGCGCCAGAGGATAGGGTTAGCACTCCTTACCTTAGTTGTGGTTGCCTTCGTCGTGGTCTTTTTCTCCTTCGAGAGGCAGATCTTTCAAAGTAAGTAGTATAACAAAGCATAGCATCGTAGATGCATTGCCATGTTTTTTTGCTCAACTCTTGTTTGCTTCCGTTGACTTACCAACCTGCCATAGTCTTGGAGCCTGCTGTAGATTATATCCGCACATCAAACGCAGGAATCATAGTACTTGCGGCCATTATGGGTGCGACATGCATCTTCCCACTCTTTGGTAAACGACAATGCATCTCTTCTTTCTTCTCTTTCTCTGCTGAATGCTTCTTGTCCATGTTAGCTAATCCTCTGTTTTTAATGGCCAGGCTATGGAGTCGTATCAATGGTCTGCGGCTATGTTTATGGCATACCAAAGGGGTACAACGCAATGGATACGTTCGGGTCATCTTCAACTAGATCGATTTATTGCCCTTGCTAACATGGCGCTACGCCACTCGACCATTAGATTCATACCTGCATTCGTAGGGGATGTCGTTGGTGCCTCTGCCTGCTTTTGGTAAGGGATAAGATGACACATGGCATTTATTCATTTTGTGCGACCAACTCTAACCACTGAGATGCCCCCTCTTCACCGAGCAGGCTCTATCGGCTTGCCTTTCAAAACTACTTTAGTCGAAAGTTCAATGACAACCTCGAGTTCAAGGAGATGTCGAAAGCCGTGAGCAAGGACGGTATTTTTGTAAGCCTATCTGCGTTGATCCCCTCAATGATCGTTGTTTCCGCTATGCAATCTCACACTCTGTTGCCTCCACTTGATTTTTTAGATCCTCTTCTTGATCCGCCTCTCATCGTTTCCTTTTGCTGGTAAGTTGTGCGGTCCGTAACCCATCAGGTGCGCGATCTGTCTTTGAGCTCGTGAGCTTTAAGCGAGTATCCACGACTTTCTTTGTTAATGAATGTCAATGCACCATAGTTCTGAACGCCTACTTTGGTGCAATGACTCAACTGCCGTATTGGAAGTTCATCCTCGCCACGACTCTATCCACGCCACATTTATTCTTGCCTATCTTTATTGGCCATAACATCTCGAGTCTTGCCGATCCGGATATTACGGGCAAGGACCGAATTCTAAAGTGGGTTGGCAACATCCTAGGGATCATCTTTACGCTTGCAGCAGCTTGGTACATCTATCGACACACAACCCGTAGAATCCAGAGAATTAACGCAGGACTAGCAGCAGAAGACGGTGAGGAAGAAGACGAACTTGAAGCGGCTGCTCGAGCGATGCACCAGCAGCAACAACGACCGCGACAGCAATATAGTTTACCTCCATATGATAGTTCCATGGATTTAACAAATGAGAGACAGTGGGACAAGAACGAGCGTGAGAGTACCTATGATACGGCCGTGAGCATGGAGGAGCTGGAAAGCCTTCGAAGGCGAGGCTCAGGTGAAGGACAAAGTGCGGAAACAATAGCCGTAGTCGATGACTTAGGCGATGCGGACCGAAGAAAGAATAGGCTATAGAAAATAAACAGCAATGCTGCATCGCAACTGTTTGCTGTTTCATAAACCTTGACCGCATTGAGCTGGCGCCTGTGGTCCTGCTCCCTACGTGGTATGCATGTTGCGCTCAATGGTCGCCGTAGTCACGTTACATGCAATTGAGGAATTTCATGCATATATAGAATCTCATGCATATAAAGAAATTTAATGATTGGATAACAAAGTATTCACGAAATATGTAATTCATATCCAGCAAGCCCGGCTAGCTCAATCGGTAGAGCGTCAGACTCTTAATCTGAAGGCTGTGGGTTCGACCCCCACGTTGGGCGCTTATTTTCGATTTTTGACCAATTATTTTTTGAAAGCCTGGTGACTAGTCCCCACGAGCAATGCAGCCTGTATTCCGGAACCAACTTCTCCTGACACCACTTGTAGCACCAAGAACACTCACGCCAGGAGGTCCAGCCAGTTCAGTCCGTATCACCGCGTCGTAGCCCTTACTAGCTCCGTCAATTCTTTCACGATGTCGAGCAGGACGTCCAAGAAATGAACCGGCAGGTCGTTGATGCGGCCACGGGTTTCGCAAGCACAATGACAGGTCGTAGATGTGGTTGTGGATTTAACTAGTGGCACTGTGACACTCGCTCGTCGAGGACAAAGAGAGCAATGCCATTTCATGCAGAACATCGCAGTCGTGTTGTCGGATATTAGAAAAGACAACGAGCGAATCGAGATGAATATAGAGATGGACGACTTCACGCACAAACAGTTCAAACAACACATCAGGGCCTTAAACCCAGGTAAAGTATGTAGTGCCAACTATACCAAACCTCCAGCACTCTGTGAACAATATTCTTCTGCAGTCCGCAGAGAGAACCGGCCAGCAAGGAATGACGACGCGTCGCTCAGCAGCGTTGAAAGTGCAGGAGGCACCCGAACATTGCTTTTACTCGACGATTATGAACATGCTAACAAAATCTTGGCAGCCAGATACGTAGAGATGCAAGAGGAGTTCGCAAAAGGAAGTCAAGAAGGCGCAAATGATGATGTCGAGTCAGGCGAACATAACATAAGATCAACGTCGCTTTGAAGCTAAAATAAAGGGCGGCTACGTCTCGGCACGCACACATTCTTGCTGTGCAGCCTCATGTACAGTGCATGTGTTCCTCAAATGGTTTCTCAGGGAGGCGTTTTTTAACGTTTTTGTATTTTTAATCAAGCTATGAGTCCAAATAAAATTGCTAGAAAGGCAGCAACGAATGGGCGAACTACAAACAAGACACATCCGTCGCGGGGGATTTTGTTATGATACACTCTACTACTTCAGTTTCATTGCTCATCTTCACCTAAAAGGTCACAGCTTTCAAAAACAAAAGAAGCGCCATGGAGAGGAATAAGCAAGAGGATCAATCTATTTGACAACCCGGGTTGTTCGTTTTATTCAACAACCGAACGTGTTTTAGTGCTAAGTCCATGTAAGCACTTTTTCATCCATTTTTGAA
>MU617137.1:0-11632 GCA_025201705.1 Dissophora ornata
TTTAAAGAATTCGATCAGTTCGATCAGTTCCCGGTCCAGTTGAACGTTGTCAATAACCACACTATGCCTCTCTCGTGTGGAAAGAAAGAAACACAAAAAGAAAAATAAAAGGACACACACACACACACACAAAAGAAGTACACGTACCCATCTAACGTCCTTGGATCAGCATGCTTGAACATCGAGGGGTGTCCATCCTTGGATGAATACACATGAGTCCTGACAGTTCCCGAGTGAAGGTGCTCAACTACAACATGTGTCGCCGTATTAATTTCGCCGACTGTCGAAGGGTCCTCTTCTCCATTTGGTTCAGCAGCGACTTCTGACGCTTCTGGCACTTCTGGGGCGGCAGAGACTTGTTCCTCGGGTTCTGGGTCTGGTTGTTGCTGCTCTGATTGAGGTAAGGTTGGTGATGTGGGAGGGAATGCGCCCGCTGGAGCTCCTGTGACAGAGGCAAAGGCTTGAGAGGTTCGGGAGGCGGAGCTTGATGCGCTAGATCGATGATGGTCTGACATTGTAAGGAATGAGGTTCAATCCACGCGTGTTTTTTTAGGCCTTCAGTGGCGAGGAGTGGGCTGGAGGATTGGAGCGTATGAAAAAGGATGAGTAATTGGTGAAAGTGAATGTAAAGGAGTGTGGAGAGAGGATGGAGAGAGAGAAAGAGAGAGAGAAATAGAGCTATGATAAGGCAAGGTTGAAAATAAGACGCGTCGAACAAGCAGGTGTTGTTGTTCAAAAATCAAAGGTTGTAAGTTTTAGTCCAGTCGATCCTTTTATACTTTTTGCCGAGTATAGACAAGGAAGGGAGACAGCCTTTTGGTCGCTCTCACTGTCTACAGGGCCATGGCTCGACCGAGGATTGAATTCATTTAGTTTGCCCAATGCACAAAACCCGGTGTAGCGGTTGTTCAACAAAGAACCTTTTTTTTTTGAGACGATCCACACCCCGGTTTTAAGCCCTGCATGCACATTGCACCATTTCCCCTTTCTGTTTGTTGCATTGGTAAAGAAAGGAAAAAAAAAAAAAAAAGAACAACAATCATCACACTGTCTATTCTTATCCTTTCCTTGCAGAGAAAGAAAGCTTCCCTGTGCATTCATTCACAAGAGCCATCCGTACACATGAAAAGCTGTGTCCCAAAAACAGGCGTCGCAATCTTGCACTGAAATACATCGCCGTTGAACGCGAGAAGTAACATCGGATTGTGGGAGCAGCAGTAAGTAACGCACTAACCAATCAGCGTTCCCAGGCGAATCCCTTCGCTGCTCTATGGCGCACACGTTACACACGCTGCTGCGTAAATTCTATTCCTCTCCGCCCTTTTTTGCTCTCTCCTCTTCTCTTCACTCTTCCTCATTCCATCCTCAACCTCATTCACAAATGCATCCCGCAGCTTACACCGGCGGCTTCTTTGGCCTGGTAATGAGCCAACGAGACATTACCAACCAATCTGTTTGCTCTGATCGCTAGCTAGCACGCGAGCCAGAATCAATTGTCTGACCAATTACAACACCTGCTCTGTATAGATTGTCCTCATCCTCGACCTCATTGCCATCTTTGAGGTCCTCAACTCGACCCGCTCTGTCGTTTCCAAGCTCCTCTGTAAAGCTAGTGGCAATCGCGTTCTTTCTTTCTTTTTTTTTTTTTTTTTTTTTTTTTTTTGCGCTTGCCTCGTTGAACGGGTGTGGTTCAACACCTTTTTATTCTGACATGAAAGACTAATATCATGCATGACATTACCATCTTTGTTGCATCATCTACAGGGTCCCTCCTCATCTTCTTGTTCCCCGTCTTTGGACTCATCATCTACTTGTAAGTTTTATTTTTTCTTGTCAAAAAGTCGAAATATGTTTCAAAAAAACTTCTTGGCATTTCTCCTCGTCGCAAAAAAAACCGGCGGTGCATCATGGGAATATATTTTTTTTTTGTGTTCCGATCATTTTTTATTGTTTACGAAGGAGGAAGGGAGGAAGCACAGCTGGGTCGATACAAGTAGACGGCATCATGACATGTTCGTGAAAAGGGCAAAAACGCTAATGACAGACCTGTCTTTTTTGCACTTTACTCTTCTCTCTTTTCAACTAGCTTGTTCGGAGATCGTGAGGGACACAATGGTTACGAGACCATTGCCTAGAAACGAGACGCTGTGATTTCCCTATTTTTTTTTATCCTTGTTCTCACTCGACTTGGTCTCAGATGAACCAAGATATCCCTGGAACCACCATCTGACGAGAGCCGTGAACGGGCGTCATCATGATTTTATCTGAAAAAAAAAATAAAATAAAAAATAAAAGTTCTTTCGAATGAAATTGTTTGCAATGTTTTGTCAAAGTGTCGACTACTGTAGACTATGATACAAAAATGGGGGAGGGAATGGATGGAGAGTTGAAAAAAAAATGTGCAAAGAAATAAAATAATCATAATAACATACAATTACTGTACATCCTTTCACCTCGATAAATCGCGCAACAAAACATACCTCTTGTTCAACTTTTGCTCTTTCCGAACGCTTCGCATCACAGAGATGCTCGCTTCCGAATCTGAGCTCTGACTCGCGTACCCGGGAACGCGCACAATTAACAACGGCAGCCGAATGCGCCCTTCTTTTTCCTGACGTTTTTGCATCTTTTGCTCCTTTCTCAGCCGTCTCTCCTTGCGTTGCTGTTCCTTGATCCGACGTGCTGTCTCTTTATCACCCTCCTCTCCCACTCCCTCATTCATCTCGCCAGATTCATCGCCCTCCTTTTCCAAGCGCGGCGATCGGTGCCGGTGGTGACGATGATGGCGCCTCTCAGATCGCTTTGTTGGCTCATCCGCTGCTCCATTGGGGTCATTGCCTCCGTCATCGATATCCATCGACTCCCCAATAGCTGCAGCCTGTGCACGCTTCATCTCCTTCCACTCTTGTCTTCTTTGTTCTCTGCGGATCTGGCGCTCCATTTCCTTTTCTTCGCGATGCGTGTTGCGTTCAATGAGATTATTAACTTGTACATTCTATTAAATTGGATTCCGTGGTCAATACCACTGTTCATTCATATTTGGTGCACAGTGGAGACATTGATTATAAATTAAATCGACTTGCTCGAGCAACCTGGTCTTCAAGTCGCGCCAACTCCAACGCGTTTCGCAGCTTCATGGCCTCCACCTCTTTTTTTAATTTTTAATTAATTAAAAAAAAACATTAATATCAGCAACAGCATTCTACTATATCATGCACAATACATACACCATTCCAAAGACCTGCTCAATCTCCATGTCGTCGTCTTCCGGCTCTTCACTCTCATCTGCACTATCGCGCTCCCTTTGTTGGAGGCTCCGTAATGATACACCGGGGTTGGTCAATTGAACTCTTCGAGAGACCTCCCGGATAGGCTTAACACTTTGAATACCAATCCAACGAATCTCTTTCTTTCTTGTCCATGGAGATGATCCCAAGAGCTTCCAGGATGTTCAAGGCATAATACACTCGACGACGGATGTTCTATACACACACATACAAACAAGCACCAACATAATTAGAGACCGGGAGCCATTGAAATAAAAACGGGCACTAGCATTCACATTCAATGCCCGTGTTTTCATTCTCAAAAACTCACCCCTTGGCCGGTTTGCTCTTGAGCAGGTGCGCCATCTACACGATCCCCGCCTGCAAGATCTTGAACAAGCTATTCGACAGAACATGATGAAAAGTAACGCGTTAGCAAAAGACAGCAAGCGCGTTACTGGCTTATGGACTACCATCCCCTTTACAACGAGTAGCTCATCCCTGGTCAGCAAACACCTACATCGTTACAAGTTGTAACAAGTCTCGCCTCTACACGATCGCACACCAGTGGGGCTTAGTATCCGAGGCCTTTGCCATGCAGCGACTGTGCACCCAATCCATCCTGTCCTTGACCATCTTCTTCGTAGCTAAAAGGAATTGTTTACGACACCAAAAACGTGGGCATTAGATGCTTGAAGAAATATAAAAAATAAATGTCATAGCCCCATGATAAGCGATGCATCTGATCGACACTTACTCCACAGCCTCGTCTACAAGTTTCTGGGTAGCCGCCCTGGACTTTAAAGTTTTTCTGGAAGGCTTGCCCTTGTCCCTTGGCGGGCTATTAGTAAGACTCGGCTTTCGACTGCCACCCGGTGAAGTAAAGGTGCTATTGCTTTCCTCCATGTCCTCGTCCTCGTCATCCGCGCCAGCGGCCACCGCTCCGTGTTCACCGTACTTGTTGATCTATTGACGACGGCGGAGAGGAGTAGGGCTGAGAGTGATAGGGGTAAGGATGGCTACTGTGGTCCCGGCTTCCTGGGTGTGGTCCGATGGCATGATCCCTGGCTGGGTATTGACCTAGCGTGTAGAGGTCCGATCAGGAGATGGATCAGGGTAGGGCTGATGCCATGAGTGGTGGTGGTGTGAAAGAGGATGAGAGTTTGGGATGTGATGTGGTGTTAGTGGGGAAGCAACGTGATGGGAGCGGTCAGGAAGATGTGCTGTGGGTGATGGACGTCTGTGTCGAATATATCAAGCTTAAAATGGAAAATTGGAACCAGCCGGACATGTCAATTGAAACGGAAGTAAATTATATCCGGGCCAGAGCTTGCACATGGTTAATGGGAAGAGACCGAGCATCACAATTGGTCCATCCCGAGCATTCCAATTGGACAAACTCGATCGCGATTACAGATTGTCTCATTCGCATGAACACCTAGTCGGTACAGTGCATAGACCTCCATGCTCTTCGAGAAGACTTGCACATGTTCCTCAGAATAAAGCGATAGCAAAGGTCGACATCAGAACGTTAGAAGCGTCCGTTTTTTGAGGGTACATGTGGATACAAAAGACATGGCGTCTTTGTTAGTATTTCGACCTTGTTTGCCCTGCGCTCGAATTATTAAATCCATTTTTTATTCTGTTTTCTTTGAAGTGGAGCACGGCGAACCTTCAATTGCACCTTGCATTGTGCTGTGAACGGATGTACAAGGATGTGTTTGATGTGCTGCTTGAGAGAATGAAAATCAAGTTGTGTGGACAAAACAAATATTTGATGGCCAAGATCTGTGCTAGGAAAAGTTTTGAAGCAACGCCCTCTTGCAAGCAGCATTCCCCTTTCAGCAGCTACCAGCATGAGTACAGCTGCAAGACTATTCGATGCAATCTATGTGGGTCGCCTACAAACTGCAGGAGAATATTCAACAGATGCCGCTGTAGGATAGCTCTTGATTCGATGACTAAATTCTACAGATCCCTCTCTGCACAAAAGTGGTAGAGCTAATGAAGGTCTAGAGATGAGACAACGCCAAAACGACAGATGTTGATAATGCTTCCAAACGCGCCGATGATTTATTTTTTACCTGTCTGACTTGTAGTGCTTCTGAGATCAAACTGCGGTGTGGCGTGTCTGGGGGCCGCGCAAAACGATGTATTCTCTCTTGTTTCCTACAACATGTGCATGATGTAAACAGTGTCCGGGCGTATGATTACTGCGCTTTCAGAGCCACATTGGTATAAGGAACTGTTATTGATGACGGGACATGGGCGGGGGTAACAGGCATGAGCAAGAGACGAAACTGTGAATGGGCTTAGAAATGACAGGTTGGCTTTCCTCTTTCGTTGTGAGCCCATCCAAGTTACACGAGGGCTAGGATGCCGGAGGACAAGAAGGTGCTTCAACGTTGGTTAAAATTTCTCTTTCGTTTCTCTGTCCCACTTTTCCGCTTCCCTGTTCACTCATTACTCAATCCCCCAACGTTACCATTTATCCTTCTTGTATATCTGTCTATCCACCTTCTCTTTGTATCTC
Source organism: Dissophora ornata (assembly GCA_025201705.1). Classification (NCBI taxonomy): domain Eukaryota; kingdom Fungi; phylum Mortierellomycota; class Mortierellomycetes; order Mortierellales; family Mortierellaceae; genus Dissophora; species Dissophora ornata. Next base: position 5,800 of record MU617137.1, read on the forward strand.
GCACCTGTCCTCAGGATCTGATTAAGCACAGTACAGCAGTATTCATAGGTAATCCGCAATAACCTATACCTATCCATTGCTGGATCAGGATACTCGAGCCAGTGATGGTTTTGGAATGGCTGCGGCTCAAAGCGCATTGTGTGCGGTGGATAATGACCCTTTCTGTCTGATAATATTCGTCTCTTCTAGAAGTGAACGTTACTCTGCCCAACCACCTTGGTACATTGGTCCTGTGCCGACGGTCATAAACAAACAGGAGCGCGGATTTGTATTCGAGGTGAGTCGCTGCTTCGCGGTCCTTGAGAAGCGCTCCATAGGCATCTGTAAAATGACAATCAACCCCTCTTATTCAATGGTTCGACGACGGGAGCTGAGCATTAAACATTGTGGTGGTCTAAAGAAACAAGACAAGCCTTCTGTGGTACTATAACCTCAACATCGCATCCTTCAATGAATATAAATCCACTGAATCCCTGTCGTATTCATCAAGCGTTTAGTGCGTTCTTTGGTTACTCCAACCTCCCGGTGTTTGATATCAGAGTAGCTAACACTGCCATCAAATCTATTCTCCGACAGCGAAAAGCAAGGGAAAAAAAAAGAATAGAAAGGGGACAAGCAAGTGGGCGATTAGAAATCGATATGCTCAGTAGTCCGTTTTCACCGTGGAGAAGCGTTCTCACGCCACAGACGGCGTTGGATCTTGCAAATGTCCATTTGGAGAACGCACGCAAAGCGAAGAGCTCTGAATTGGCTCTAACGTTTTGCAAGGATGCAGAAACGGCCCTGGCCCGCATAAGAACATCCGTGAGAAAGACCTATGTTTCATCCTCCCGCGCTGAGGATCGAGCACTGTGCAATGAGATTGCGACTACTTATTCTGAGCTCGCCAAACTGTTGGATGACTTGGGGCGCCGCACCAAAGCACAAGACAGCTACAAGAATGAAAAAAAATGGGGGTAAGTAACTGACAACATTACTCTTTGTTGGACGTTAAGGTTTATATTTCTAACGGTACTACGATTTTGCAAAATCAATATGCCACAGAGGACGCATTCAGCTGCCAAGCCAATCACCCTCTCACTCCGAGAACGTCGCATTGCCTCCCGTTGCAATCGGCTCTACAGATCCAACTGTTGATACTGCCGTGAACTCGTCCGTCGCTCACGCAGTGCCTACTCGCCCTCGTTCTCCGATTCAGGATAGATCAAATCGCGACATTGCAACAATCCCTTCACATATTTTTGCGAAGAATATGGATCAACCTCTTGACATAAACAAATTGCCAAAGGTCGATGGGCGTCTCAAGAACATATCCCAGCTTGTTCACTGCCTTACCCTTTTACAACCAAAGCAGTTCAACGAGGACGCACTTGATCAATCCGAGTACGACTGGCTAAAGGCTATTGAACATGATACAGATGAGCAAGAAAGATTGAAGACGCTGGCAATCGACATGCTCAAGGAATTCACTCACGATGAACTCAAGGATGCGAATATTGTCGCAGAGGTCGTGTGCCTGGTCCCAGTTCTTGAGAAATACCAGCTTCAAAAATTACTCCAACAGTTGTTCCATGGCATAGAGCAATCAGAGTTGCTGAATTTCGATCTACTTGAAGGACTGGCACAACTGGTCCAACGCGCTTGTCCTGGCCACCTCAACGCCGATGATTTGGTCAAGATACTAGAACTCATCAGTAGGCGCTTAAGATTCACTCACGGGCAGTCGCCAGATTACATTAACCAATTGACATTGACGGTATCACGGGTCTTGGATGCCATGGCCGATACCAAGATCAAGGGTTTAGACTGCGAAAACCTCCACGAGCCTCTGGCTACCTATTTGAATGGGCTAAAAGGCGACACTGATCCGCACCTGGTCTATCGAGCAGCCTATGCCACTCAAGCATTACTGTATGTCCCGGATGATGAAACGCCATGGCAGGCTACGCAGCGGCGCACAGGAAAAGTAGTCAAGGGGGTAGCAGGGTTGGTGAGCGCAGTGAAAGGCTTGGATCTCAATCAGTTTGTGGAAGGTTTGAGCCATATCCAAGAAGGACTTGCCGGAGCGACAGAGGTCTTTGTAGTAGTCAAAAGCGCGTATGAAGACGTCAGCTCTCTAGCAGAAAGCGGCCAGCAATTTCTAGAGTGTCTCAAGGAAGGATTGAGCTTTAGTCGCAAACGAGCCTGGTATCCGGCATTACGCGGTGCAGATGTCTTGCTTCGTAATGGTCAGCTCATCGAGTTCAAAAGACTTGTTTGTGAAGCACCTTGCCGGCGTGATCCAGTATTTCAATGGGGATTATGTCAGCGTCTCGGGGAGCTAGCCTCCAATGATCAGTGTGATGGCGACTCTCGTGAAAGTGCTGTTGCATTTCTAGGAGAGATGTATCAAAACGACGAGGTCTGGGGTCATCATACCAATATCAAGCAATTAATTCTCGACATTCTTATGCAGCTGTCGGCTCCATCTGGAGGGGAAACGCAGGGTATGAGGGAGGGTGTGAGGGTGTGAAAATGACTGTTTACACTACAACAAAACTTACTAGTGTGTAATCAGTTACTAACATATCGGCTAATTTAAATGCTACAGCCTGCCAAGCACTGCTCCAGGAGTTGGAAACGAATGGGGATGGCAAGAAGCAAGCATTTTACCGAACATGTCTAGAGAGTGGTCCAGGTCCATATCCATTGAAAGTCATCTTGCCCTCACTGTTGTCCAAGACCCTGCTCTATCGCATTCAAAATAACAATCTCGACACCGAAGCCCGTTTGCGCCAACTCAAGGTTCGACGGCTAGAAGAAAGAGGCAAATCTGTTTATATTTCTCCACAAGCCAAGGCCAGCCTAAAAGCCAGAGATGATACTCTTTTCCCTTTGATGGATAAGATCAAGGAGTTCTTTATGAGTGAGAGAAAGGTGTTTTTGGTCCTTGGCGATTCCGGAGCAGGGAAATCAACCTTCAACCAACAGCTTGAATGCGACCTGTGGAACAAGTACAAGAAGAATGAAGGCCGGATTCCACTCTTTATCACCTTGTCAGCAATCCAAAATCCTGAACATAATCTGGTCGCCAAACAACTACAGGATGAAGGCTTCACCGATCATCAAATCCAAGAAATGAAGGACCACCGCGAGTTCATTTTGATTTGCGACGGGTATGACGAAAGTCGACAGACACAGAACTTGTACAAGAGCAACCGACTGAATCTACAAGGAGGATGGCGCGCTCAAATGGTGATCAGTTGTCGCAGCGAGTACCTTGGCCCCAACTACAGGGATCGATTCCAACCAATGGATCGCAACCGGCAATCAGAGTCGCTCCTGTTTCAAGAAGCCGTTATTGCACCATTCACTAAGGGTCAGATTAAGGATTACGTCGAGCAATTTGTGTCAGCAGAGGGTACGCCGTGGCAGACCGATGACTACTTGCAAGCAATTGATCGGATCCCAGGATTGAAAGATCTGGTGACAAACCCGTTTCTGTTAACGTTGTCGTTGCAGGTTTTGCCAGGCATGGTAGAACCAGGACAAAATCTCTCGGCTGCCCGTATCACTAGAGTCGCATTATATGACCAGTTTGCGGAGCAATGGCTGGAGCGTGGTTATAAACGACTAATCGAGACGATGAGCGACAAAGAAGACATGAAAGTATTCGAGAGGTTGTCGGATGAAGGATTCACACAGAAAGGCATCGTGTATTTGGTAAACCTGGCGACAGCGATTTTTCAGAATCAGTCGGGTAGTTCTGTGGTCGAATATCCGTCAATCCGGGATCAAGGAACATGGAAAGATGCGTTCTTTGGTCAGGGAGAGGAGACGAAACTTTTGCGTGAGGCTTGTCCTCTGAAGCGCAGTGGCAACCAGCACCGTTTTCTCCATCAATCGCTATTGGAATACAGTTTGGCACGGGCGGTATTTGAACCGCAAAAGAGAGAGAGAGAAGGCCCGGGGATGGTGGAGCCAACAGCAGTGGCGTCACATCAAAGGAAAGTCAATTCGCATTTCAGCTCTGAGAGCCACGGAGTCATTGAGGAGATCAATGCCATTGAACATCCGGTGCTTGAATCGCCTTTAGGACGAATGAGCTTTGTGGACGAACCATCGATTCTGAGATTCTTGGCTGAGCGTGTCCAACAGGAACCTCTTTTCAAGAAACAGCTACTGGCGGTCATCGAGCGATCGAAAACCGAGACGATAGAGCTCGAAACAGTGCGGATTGCGGCAGCCAATGCGATCACAATATTGATCAGATCAGGGAATCAGTTTATTGGAACGGATTTACAAGGCATACAGATTCCAGGAGCGGATCTGAGTCATGGCGCATTTGAATATGCTCAGCTGCAAGGAGCCGACATGAGTAATGTTATTCTTCGCGGCGCATCCTTTCGTGATGCTAATTTGAACGGAGCCCAGATGGCTGGCGTACAGTTTGGCGAGCTCCCATTTCTCTCGGAAGAGAGTGAGGTGACGTGCTGCTTATATTCGCCAGATGGCAAAATATTTGCTGTTGGTCTTACCGGTGGCAGCATCAACATCTACACAACATCCAACTGGGAAAAAACGAAGACTTTGAGTGGCCATCTCGGTGACATTATAAGCATCGCGTATTCGCTAAATGGTGGTCAGATTGTATCTGGCAGTGAGGACTCAACAGTGAGACTATGGGATGTTGAAACCGGAGATTGCCACCACACCTTGAGCGGCCATAGCAACGGTGTTCTGAGCGTCGTGTATTCGCCAAAAGGAGGTCAGATTGCATCAGGCAGTTCGGACTATACAGTGCGGCTGTGGGATGTTGAAACTGGAGACTGCCAGCACACCTTGAGCGGTCATAGTGGCAGTGTTTGGAGGGTCGTATTTTCGCCACATGGAGATCAGATTGCATCTGGCAGTCTCGACTGGACAGTGCGGCTGTGGGATGTAGAAACCGGAGATTGCCGCCACACCTTGAGCGGCCATAGCAACAGTATTTTGAGCGTCGTGTATTCGCCTCAAGGAGATCAGATTGCGTCTGGAAGCAATGATGGGACCGTGCGGCTGTGGGATGTTAAAACAGGAGATTGCTGCCACGCATTGAGCGGTCATAGCTACGGCGTTTTGAGTGTCGCGTATTCGCCAAAAGGAGATCAGATTGCATCCAGCAGTGATGATGGGACAGTACGACTGTGGGACATTGAAACGGGAGATTGCCACCACACCCTGAACGGCCATAGCTCGGGTGTTACTAGTGTCGTATATTCGCCAAAAGGAGACCAGATTGCATCTGGCAGTGATGACAGGACCGTGCGGCTGTGGGATGTTGAAACCGGAGATTGCCGCAATACCTTGAGCGGCCATAGCTGGGGTGTTTCTGGTGTCGTATATTCGCCAAACGGAGATCAGATTGCTTCTGGCAGTGCGGACAAGACAGTGCGACTGTGGGATGTTGAAAACGGAGTTCACAACTACAGCATTGGCGGTCATAGCGGCAATGTTTGGAGCGTCGTGTATTCGCCAAAAGGAGATCAGATTGCATCTGGCAGTTCGGACTCGACGGTGCAGCTATGGGACGTTGAAACCGGAGATTGCCGCCAAACCTTGAGCGGCCATAGTGACTGGGTTTTCAGCGTCGTGTATTCGCCGCAAGGGAATCAGATTGCGTCTGGTAGTCGGGACGAGACAGTGCGGCTGTGGGATGTTGAAACCGGAGATTGCCACAACATCTTGAGCGGCCCCAGCGGACATGTTTCGAGCGTTATGTATTCGCCAAAAGGAGATCAGATTGCGTCTGGTAGTTGGGATTGGACAGTGCAGTTGTGGGACGTTGATACCGGAGATTGCCGCCACACCTTGA
>MU617137.1:11732-21995 GCA_025201705.1 Dissophora ornata
GTTGTGGGACGTTGATACCGGAGATTGCCGCCACACCTTGAGTGGCCATAGCGACTATGTTAGAAGCGTCGCGTATTCGCCGAAAGGAGATCAGCTTGCGTCTGGAAGTGATGACAAAACAGTGCGGCTGTGGGAGGTCGAGACTGGATATTGCAGCAACACTTTGAGCGGCCATAGTGGCTGTGTTAGAAGCGCCGTGTATTCGTCAAAAGGAGGTCAGATTGTATCTGGTAGTGAGGACAAGACAGTGCGGCTGTGGGATGTTGGAACGGGTGAGTGTCTTCTGGTAATTCAAAATGACGCTGCGGTAAACAGTATATCATGGAGAGCAACTTCAGACAATAATTACGTTGTTGCTGGATGTGATGGTGGTTTAGTGCGGTTGTGGCGGGTCCTAGAAGATAGGGGCGAGTATTTCGCAAGGTTGCACTGGAGATCTGCACCAGAGACACTTCTGTTTTCGAATACATCGATTCAAAGCGTGGAAGGGTTAAGCGGACCGAATAAACGGCTCTTATTGCAACGCGGGGCTGAAGATGAGCCAGCTGCGCTGTAGATAGAGCTTATAAGAAGAGAATATGAGGCTCACCAGTAGAATATGAGGCTCGCCAGTACGATATCTCGAATGCACTTTAGCACCACCAAGTCGCTTGATACTGAAGCAGCAGTCATTCTTGCTATTATATGATCAGACAAGTTTGTTGAATACTATGTAAAAAAGGGAGTTACAGGGAATCATGTAGCCCGTGCAATGGTAAACCTATGTTTCGTCCTCCCGCGCTGAGGATCGAGCACTGTTTAATGAGATTGCGACCACTTATTCTGAGCTACGCGGGTTGTTGGATAGCTTGGGGCGTCGTACCAAAGCACAAGACAGCTATCTAATCGTACTGCGAGCTTGCAAAATCAATATGCTACAAAAGACGTATTCAGTTGCCAGGCCAATCATCCTCTCACTCCGAGAACGTCGCATTGCCTCCCGTTGCAGATTGCTCTGCAGATTCTATTGTGAATACTGCCGTGAACTCGTCCGTCGCTCACGCAGTGCCTACTCGCCCTCGTTCTCCGATTCAGGATAGATCAAATCGCGACATTGCAACAATCCCTTCACATATTTTTGCGAAGAATATGGATCAACCTCTTGACATAAACAAATTGCCAAAAGTCGATGAGCGTCTCAAGAACATATCCCAGCTTGTTCACTGCCTTGCTCTTTTACAACCTAAGCAGTTCAACGAGGACGCACTTGGTCAATCCGAATGTGACTAGCTAAAGGCCATTGAACATGATATAGACGAGCAAGAAAGATTGAAGACGCTGGTGAATGGCATACTCAAGGAATTCACTCACGATGAACTCAAGGATGCGAATATTATCGCAGAAGTCGTGTGCTTGGTCCCAGTTCTCGAGAAATACCAGCTTCAAAAATTACTCCAACAGTTGTTCCATGGCATCGAGCGATCAGAGTTACTGAATTTCGACCTACTTGAAGGACTGGCACAGCTGATCCAACGCACTTGTCCCGGCCACTTCAACGCCGATGATTTGGTCAAGATACTGGATCTCATCAGTAGGCGTTTAAGACCCACTCACGGGCAGTCGCCAGATTACATCAACCAATTAACATTGACGGTATCGCGGGTCTTGGATGCCATGGCCGATACCAAGATCAAAGGTCTAGACCGCGAAAATCCCCACAAGCCTCTCGCTGACTATTTGAATAGGCTAAAGGGTGCCACTGACTAGTACCTGGGCTATCAAGCAGCCTATGCCTCTCAAGCGTTGCTGTACGTCCCGGATGATGAAATGCTATGGCAAGCGGCTCAGCGGCGCACAAGAAAAGTGGTCAAGGGAGTTGTGGGGCTAGTGAGCGCAATGAAAGGCTTTCATCTCAGTCAGTTTGTGGAAGGCTTGAGCCATATCCGAAAAGGACTTGCCGGAGCAGCAGAGGTTTTAGCGGTAGCCAAAAGCGCGTGTGAAGACGTTAGCGCTCTGGCAGAAAGCGGGCAACAGTTTCTAGAGTGTCTCAATCAGAAAGATCGAGCTTTAGTCGCAAACGAGCCTGTTATCCAGCATTACGCAACGCAGATGTCTTGCTCGGAAATAGCCAGCTCATCAAGACAATCCTACATACACGATCCGCAGGAGGGTCCAAGCTTTGAACGGTCTTTCTTTGGTTCTCTTTTCATAAATGCTACGCGTTGTCTAGGGATTAACTTCTGGATGGAAACTTTGGTTGAGAGAGAAACTACTAACAGGAGCTTTGGTTACTGTTCATGGTGATGATAATAATGGCGATAGTGATGACAATGGTGATGGTGATGGTGATGGTGATGATGGTGATGGTGGTGATGATGGTGATGGTGGTGATGATGATGATAACGACGATAATAGGTTTTACTTGTTAAAGAATCAGGCAGCACTTGGATTTGTGCACTTCCGGGTCAAACTGTGTCACCCGTCTATCGTTCTCTGCGGTGCCTGCGATCCATCGCCCCTGGTCGTCCTCACCCACAATCCTTCCTTGAGTCGACGCTGATTTCCGTAAGCCTGCATTCGCCATCGTCCTTCCCACACTCTCTGGTGTGGTGCGGCCAACACCATCAACCGTATTCGTGTGCGCATTGGCAACAGCATATGGCGCTACTACATCCGTAACGTCAGCAACTCCACCTCCACCACCACCGCCAACGCTAGATCCTGCACTCGGAACAATGAACGTGCTGTTAAGCGGACTCATCGCGATACCCGGACTCCTTTGCCTTGACTCGCGTGCGTTCTGGGTTGGAAGGGTCGTGTTGAGATAGTGTTGCAGATGAGAGGAAGAGTAGGATGGGCGGTCTGGAGTGTCATCATCTACGGTGACGAACCTTGGGGCGCGTTTTCGGAGCTGGTTACCCATTTCGAGATCGCAGGGACCAACGTTCGAGGGAGGGTAGGCTAATGGGCTGTTGTTATAGGTGGATGAGTTGCCGTATGGGGAGTGCGCAACAGGCGCCAGAATCGGGGTAGGGATGTTATTGATGGGGCGGGTGTATCTAGAGTGTTGGTCGTCAGATGAAAAGCCTTTGTTGCTGCTGATATTGTTGTCGCCGTCGTTCTTACTATCCTTGTCGGAGACTAATGAAGAGGGTTCGCTGCGTAATCGAGTCAATCGTAGAAACTCTTGCTGCTGAAGCATCAATACATCCGAAGCATTGCTCGGTCGATGGGACCGCAGACCTGGCGGTAATAAAAATCCCTCAGAGAGATCGGATTCGTGTTCGTTCCCTTGGAACTCCTGTTTGTCGCCTGGCACAGATTTAATTGCAGTAAACTGGGATCCCGCTGTCAACTGGTATCGGTCCTGATGCGACGGCTGCTGCAGTGATGGTTGCTGTGCTTGCCAAGGATGATAGGAAGAATCTACGCTATCCCTGGAGGAATAGGAAGTTCTGGGATTTGGAGGTGATGGTAGAGAAGGAGGATAGTTGTTGGAATGAGCTAGGATCCAGTCCTTTTTATCTTGATCCGAACCATGTCGATCACCACCACCACCACCCTTTTCCCACCCACTCTCCCTTGCGCCTTCGTTTAAGATCTCGTAACTTCTGCTTTCATGGAAGGGGACTCGAGCCGCAGCCATATCCACATTCGTATGGTCTGCTTGACCATTTCCATTTTCATCCCACTCAGCCTTGCCGTCGAGGAGAGGGTTATACCCCTTGGATGGATCGACTGCCATTGCCTTAGTTCCTGAGCGACCGTCTTCCTCTGTAGATGTGATTTTCTTTGGTATCGCAGAATCGCTGCTTTCTCTGTGGAGTTGCTGTGCCTCATGAGTCATTCCCGCCCTTGCTGAGTCAAGAACCCCTCTGCCGTTAATATCCCATCCAGAGGTCGAATCCACATTGGACACCGCCACACCTTTGGAGGTTGCTCCCAGTGGAGTATTTCCCAATGACATGTGCTGACCATCGTTCTCCACCTCTTGTTTGTCACCTCCATTCACCGCTTGTCCTTCCCCGCGGCGATGCCATCTCTCGTCCGAGGTCTTGGAGGCAGAGGACGATGATGACGTTCTGGCAGAGAGTAGTTGATAATCATTTGGTGACGATGTAGTGCTAACAGCAACTTGTGAGGATGCATGGGACGTTGATGAATAAAGGTCTCCACCGATTGGGAATCCACTTGGCGGTGAAGTGTCGTTGCTAGTTCTGATAGGTGACGCCCATGTATTGTACTCCTCTTTATCTATAGTATTTTTTTTTTTTTTTTTAAAAAAAAAAGAGGTTCAGTAAGCTTTTGCCTAGCATGTTTATTAGTGCTGAGAAAATCCCCACAAACAGGGGCGATTTCGTTACCTGTTGAAACAGTATTACTTAATTCTCTTCCCGTCTGTATACGCAACGGCGTCGTCTTGACCCCAGGACTCCGCACTGACAGTGGAAAAGTTGAACTTTGGACCATACCCGACCTAGACGGCAATGTATCCTCCTGTGTCTGAATACGTGGACCAATAGTGGCGCTCCGGCTCATTCCTGATATAGTTGGCAACTCCTCCCTCTGCTTCTGGGTAGTGTTGAGTCCGGAAAGAGCCAAGCTAGAGCCGTAAACTTCTGACGCGTAGCTGCGCTGAGATTCTGATCGTATATATTTGTGCCGAGCTGAATATGAATTATTACGCGAGTGGTGGAGCGAGGGTGTGCCCAAGGGAGAGCGCGCCATTGGTGAAGATCCGCCTGATTCCCCTGCAGATTCAACGGGTGTCAAAAGATTGCGAGAATTGTTCGGTGATGGTCCTTTCTCAACTGCTGCCATCTCAAAGAGTTCCCGGGGTGATGCGAGAGGTCTTTTTGAAATAGCTTGTACGCGCGGCGCCGTTGGGTTACTGAGAAAATTAGGTGCCGGTGGAGAAATCTGGCTGCTGAAATAATCCTCTTTGGATCGATCCTGTTGGTAGTCTCGACTGGACATTCTCCGAGGAATAGCAACTGTATTCTGTCTCTGTAACTGTAACTGTAACTGACATCCAAAGAGATCTCCATCCAGATCTACTCCCAAAACATACCCATCCACTCCGACCCCGACACTATCCAGTTTGGCACCTCCTCCCAATGGGGTCCATTTGCTGTTACATAACCTATACGCTTGGCCATTCACAGCGACTCCAACAATGTAGTCTGCGTTCGAAAGTGTGCAGTTCATAAAGTGCAGGCTTCCTGGACCAGTGCCGGAAAGGGCTGTCCAAACGGGAGGGTGTGAGGCCATGGGGTGAGTCTTGAGTCGGAAGACCGTGCCTGTATGGCAGTCTGTTGCCAGGACTACATTGTCATGGCCTACAGAGATGTGCGTAAACGTTGGTTTGTTGTATCCTGCCCCTGAGGTGATGGACGATTCCAGCTGAGCAAACCGATTCGATGTGCCAAAGTAAATATCACCGCTCTCAGTCAGGCCCCAGATCTGCGAGACTGATGCTATACTATGCTCCCAGTGATTGTAAATGTGGGCGTGTGATGTAAAGAGATGGCAAAAGGCAAGTCCAGCAGATTAAGTCCTTGTAGGAAATGATCATGGTAACGATATTCAGGGATGCAGTGTGCATTGAGGCAAATGGAAACTATACCTTACACATTTCCACACTTGACCAAGGTCGACCCAAATTGCATCCTTTTCAAAGTCGGCCTGGTCGTGAGGAGTAATCAGAAACCATGCCCTCATCATCCTATCCAGCCTCACCACTGTCCCATCGGACGCTGCCGAGACCTGGATCGTTGTATCCGATTCCGAATCCGGGTCCGAGAGCGGGACTGAATTTTCACGTTGCAAAGTACGACAAGGACCATCGCCTTGCTGTTGCTGTGACCCATTGGACAGGCCCAAGGCTGGGAGAATAGACGAGATTGTTTTTGCGGCAAGTGCTGTTGCTGTTGATGCTGTAGAGGCCGCAGTTGAGGATCTGGTGAGCGTTGTGCGCATGGAGCTGTCATTGGTTAGTGCTGACTGCGCTGATTGAGTTGATGCAGCCGAGAACCTGGAGCGATTGACAGACTCAGTGACGGAGACTAGTTGCCATTGCTGTTTCAAAGTGTTGAATTTGCAGAGTTGCAGATCCAGCGTCACGCCCCAGATGTCGGACTTGTCGGTCACAGAGACAGACTGGAGTCTTCCAGGGATAGGGTGCCATAGCATTGAAGCCATTTGGGAGGGAGGGGGGTTTCTTTTAGTTGGATTGATGAGCTGAGCGAGAGCTGAGCTAAGGGATATCAAAAGCTGTAAAATAAATGTCGATGCTGCACAATGCCGGCGATTTCTTTTTGGAATGTGATCAATTAAGACCAGACAAAGGAGAAGGGGAGAGCGAGTGATGAGTGGATTGCTGTCAGGTAGAGAGAGAGAGAAGGTGGGTTCGCAATGGTGTTTATGTGTGTCTGTCTATCTTCGTGGATGCTACGACAAAAGAGGGGTCACTTTCTGCTGGTCAAGAAAAAAGAGGAAATGCGGAGGGGGGGAGGGAGAAGGCTTAAAAAAGCACAGACCAAGAGAAAAGAAAAAATCACCAACGGTTGTGTGTCACCGCTCACATGTACAAGGTCCAGGAGGTGCAGCACAAATGCAAACAACAGATGCAGAGGGTGTAGGATGTAATGGTGCGAAATGCAGCAGGAATGAATGAGGTGAAGGTTGATGAAGTAGAGGAGTGACAGAGAAAAACGGAAAAAAAAAGTGTCGCACAAGTCGAGGGGTGTCGCTGTGTGCTGGGTGGTGTCTCAGACGGAGGCATGTTTCTTGTTGCGTGAGGGTCATTATTCCTCTTTGTTGTCAACGCTCATCTGTTGACCTTACTGATGGACTGATGCAGGCATGCCAAAGTGTCCGACCTGTTTGTCCACACATCCAAACGAGCTCTACCACTCATAGTCCATGCATCTGTATCTCATGCACTACAGTCCCATCGAGATAAGGGACCTGGAAGGGGTCACAAGAAACACGAGCACATGTACGGAGCGTTCAAGGGATCAGGGGGTTGCGCTCGCAGAGGCGGGACTAATGGAAGCCACGGAGATTTGGAGATGCGGCTAGAGTGCATGCATGCATGCATGAAGCCCGTTGCTCACCGTCCATAGAAGTAGCACCAACAAAATGCCGTCTACCTGAACGTTGGCAGCTGAGCGTTTACCTCATTCTCCATGGGTTGTCCAGCTCTAGGCTGGCAGGAAGGAGCCACACTCCGTAGGGGCTGCTGCCAGCCATCATTTGCAGGGGAAATCTTCTTCATCGAGGACGAAAATAGACCTCAACTACGAGAAAAAATCGCTGCTATTGTTAATGCATTTCCGGTTTGAAAATGGAAAACAAACGGGGCATGCCAGGGATTCGAACCCTGTGACACCACTCCACTCCTCCAGGCGCCCTTCCCGCTACGCCCACACGACAATCCACCACATGCCCGACATCTTTTTTGTCTGACCGGCACTTATATTCGATGTCCTCGCACTAAACCCATGTACCGTATACTCCCTTGTTTACGTCAAGATAATGCTCCCTAGTATCCTAGGTCTGTTCTATGGTGTGCTCCATGGAGCTAGGGATCGTTTTTGACGCGAAGATGCTATCAGGATATTGAGTCCTGAAGGGGTTGTTCAGTGATGCCCATCATAGTGAGAGCTCATTTTTAAACAGCGCAGGAGTCGCGTCTGAATCACACCAAACAAATAGGGAGAGAGCCGAAATATCTTGCGTTGCTTCTCCACAGCGGCAACCTTGCACAACCATGGTGCTGGCTGCGATTGCAGTCTTGGGTAAGACAAGGGCCCCTATTGCCTCCCTCCTTTAATCATTCGGGACTTTAGATATACTGTTCTCTCGTGGACACTCGCTATAATGCCCCATCATCCACTTTTTGCCTCTTGTCTTTTCAGCTTGTGATTGTCGTGTTCACGTTGAGGTTTTTTCTCTTTATTGGTTTAGCTCTTTTCTGGGGTAAACGAAAAAAAAAAGATGTACTTTTGCACAGCTCTCTTTGTATGAAGCGTATGGTAGCGATGGTATGAAATGTATGAAAGGAAGCTTGGTATTTTGTCGTTCCACCAACTATTGGATGGGTGGTTCGTGCCAGAACCGCGCGCGGTGGGGTTGTTGTGAGCGAAAGCGTTTGTTACTGCGGGCGAGACTTGGTGACTGGTTTTCGAACATGGCCGCAGCTGAGGTTTCGTTCAGTTGCCAAGAGCTTCGCCAATAAAAAGGTCGACGCTTTGTCTCTTTGTTCTTCCCCTTCACCTCCCTCTAAAACAAAAAAAAAAACGCCATCGTTGACCCACCCCCTCTTGTATTAAACCGCCTCTTTTCAGAAACACCAAAGCGACGCAGTAACTCTTTTGCAGACACAAAGAACAACTACACATACACACAATCCCTCACACGAGCACAACATACAGAACGATGACTTCAACAACATCAGGCACTTGGTCCAATCTTTTTCACGGTTTGCCCAACAACACCCCGGCTTCTCGACTCTACACCGAAGAAGCCGTCCAAAACGAACAGGTACATACACGCACATTCTCTTTCGCCGCCACCTTCTCGCTCCTCTTTCCCTCTTTGTTTTTGTGCATTGTGTTCATCTTCGCCTAACTTTATCGGCCTACGTGTGCTTGTTGGAATAGCTTACGGCAGACCAGGTGATTGAGAGGGCGCAAAGCAGCGCCAGTCTCCTTTTCGAAATGATAGCGGCTTTGAGCGAAGAGCAGGAGACTATTCATACCCTGGAGAACAATGATATTATGCAGGTATGTGTTTACACACATGGTGCTGCGCTACGCGCGAAAGCACAGCACACAATATACTTCCAGCTGAAACCACGTACTCGTATCAACTGAAAGTTCACACCTTTTTTTTTTTTTTTTTCTTCCTGCGATCTTAAGACACTTAAGCAAGAGTGTCAAGAGATGACAGATTACCTATCAGAACGCATATGGTATGATTCAAGCAATGACTCTTCCCCGTATCAGACATTCGACAGCTCGAGTTCGCGTTCTCAGCAAAAGACAGTGGATGAGGAGGCCCAAATAGGTAAGCAACAGATTGAGGAGGAACAAAAAAAAATGATGGACGTCACGGGTTAGTGTAGAGTCCTGACATGGCCTTCGTTTTTCTTTTTTTTTTTTCCCTTCTTCTCCCTTCCTATTAGCCGCGTTTATCACTTGCAATGAGCAAGTTCAAGCCTCGATCCGACGCTACAACGAGCTCAAGGACTTTTTGCAAGCCAAGCAAATGCAAGAGGATGAAGACGCCGGTGACCGTGCCTACATGGCCAGCCACGCCATCGACAACGATGACGACGCTGAAAACAATACCTTTGGCACCAGCCGCGCTGTCTCTGACCGCATCGACCGCAGCAGTACCTATACTGCCGCAGCTGTTGCCCTTGGCGACGTTGATGTCGAGGACGATTTTGGTGAGGATGGCAGTGGTGCTCGTCAGAGTCATCTGCGCAAGTCAGAACAGCCCTTGGTCTGGAAACTTGATCCTCGGGAGGATTTCAAGGCAACTCAATCAAAGATGAAGAAGGTGCCAAATGTGCAGGAGAGGCGAAAAATCGATATGGAGAGACATATGGAGAAGCATCCTAGAAACGGAGTCCATGGTATGACGCCAGATATGTCAGTAGTTACACCGGATATGTTGAGTCCGGACGATGATTTTCTGGAAAAGGCTGAAGGAGCAAATGCAAGTCTTGTTGAGCCATCGGCGCCTGTGGTGGAAGTTGATGAAGATGGTTTGGAGAGGATCAACAACCATCCAGAGGTAGTTGAGGAGGAGGGGGAGGAGGATGAGAAGGTAGAGGAGAAGAATCGAAACGATAATGACGACGGTGGAGTGTTGTCAGATGATGAGGATGAAGCTGTGTTGTCAGACGACTCATGGGAAGAGATCCCTGCGCAAGGGATCGTGAACTTGTCGATCGAGGGCGATGAGGCAGCACAGGAGGTGGATGTGACCTCGACGACGTCTTCTTCTACGTCTTCGTTCCTGATCACCCCTGCAGAGGCTGCCAGTCGTGTACCAACTCCACCCTCGGCAGGAATCCGTGAACTGTGATAACGCGGACAATCGAACCTCCCTTTCTCGCACACCTTGTAACTCGCTCTCATTTTTTTTTCTTCTCTCTCTCTCTCTCTTTGTATATTGATACCTGAATAAAATGATCCATCACCATCGCTGTACTTCTTTCGCCGCAGTTGCTTGCGTGTGGGCGCAGCGTTTTTTTTTTTTTTTTTTTTT
>MU617138.1:0-21975 GCA_025201705.1 Dissophora ornata
CGTTTGATGGTCGTCT
Source organism: Dissophora ornata (assembly GCA_025201705.1). Taxonomy (NCBI): domain Eukaryota; kingdom Fungi; phylum Mortierellomycota; class Mortierellomycetes; order Mortierellales; family Mortierellaceae; genus Dissophora; species Dissophora ornata. The sequence continues at coordinate 17 of MU617138.1, forward strand.
CATTCGCTCTCTACTAGCTATTTTTTTTTTTTACTAACAAGGACCCCCGGGGTCATGGCAATTGATTGAATCCCGATCCCGACGGGATGTATGGGAACACTTGATTAATCGTGGCTCATTTTGATCACTTGTGCTTTAGGAATGGTTTCCAAGTGTCAGCTCTACGACAGGAGACTGGTACCCCGAAAGGAATATCTGCCAAATCCTCATTGCCCTTGCTTCAGGTAGGCGCCAGCACAACGATAGGAGGAATGATAAAGAAAGATCGCTTGCAATCCAAGCCGATGCTTACTTTCTACTTTCAATTTTTTTCTGCTACCAGGGCCTCGTCTGTTGTTATGCTATCTGTGGTACCTCCTTATCATCCGCAATGTCCCCGCGAATGGTTCTCCCGGATTCGCCAAACTCCTTCTTGCTAACGACGTGATCCGAACAGTCGCTTGTGGCGGTTGGGTCTACGTGACGTCCTCGGACGACCATGCCATCCATGATTTCGCCATGCTCATTTATATACTCTGCACAGTACCCCATGTCTTCGGCACCATCATCTCGGCCCCACAGAACCAAAGAGCACAAAAGTTACGCAGGACATTTGCTTATACTTTTTTCGGAGCGCTAGTTCCGATGATATACTTCTTTATTCAGCACAATATGAAGAAAGTTCCTGGGGCGTATACGTACTATGCGTTCTTTGAGTGGTCGTTGATTGTTTCGGACTTGGCGTTCGATGCAGTGTGCATGATTGATTTTGAGACGTTTGAGGTCAGAGTCGTGGACGTGGGCATGAACGGAGCAGGGGCATATAATAACGATCTCAAAATTTTTGGTGGCAATGGAGGCGGAGGTAGCAGTGGCAGTATCAGAGCTTTTGGCGGTACGGGCGGGGTCTTTGGAAACAGCAAAGTGGGTAGCAGCAACACTGTGCTTGGCCAGATCAAACCAGCAGACGCGCTCTCCTTTGCAGCAGATGTCTATCTTGGTGAGTGCTCTTTAATCTTTTGCTAGGGCGTCTTGCTATCACATCGGTGTTACTTGCCAAGGCCGGAGAGACTTAATGACAAGGCAAACATACAACTCTGAACTCACACATATTCCTTTACCAACATGCTCGCCCGCGCCCTGTAGGATTCATCTTTTGGTCCATGTTGACAGCACTTCCACTCATGATCTGGTATTTCCCGCTCTGGCACATGGGTCTCTCTGGCTACGAACTCTTCCTCTTCTGCAACATCTCTTCTGGACTTCTGGGCTTCAATAACCTCCGTCGCACCATCGAGCGATCCAAAGGACTCGTCCACCTTCTCTCCCTCATCGGTATTCTATCCTACAAGATCTTTGATCCTGCCTACCGCCTCTTCGCCGTCGCCACCGGTGTTTCCCTCTCGATGTTGGTCTGGGGTGCGACTTTGTTTGGACAGAAATATCAGAACGGAAGAGCAGAACGAGGAGTCCTGGCGTTAGCTGTTGGATTGGTAATGCATAATGTGGTCAAGCAAGCCTGGTGGGCCAATAATCCGATTTGGCCGATCATGAACTCTGAGAATGGTGGACGCAACTTGATGGGATTGGTACTTGGTATTCTGGCGAGTGTACAAGTGATGGTCAGGAAGGAGCCACATGAGCAAGAAGCCAAGTCTATCGAGAACCCCAAGAAGAGTGAGAGTTGGGTCAAGGCTGCCATTGGTGGAGGCGCGTACTTGTTCTGCTTACATTCCATGTACACAGAGGCGGCGACAATCAGCCGGTGGTCCCTTGGCGGTTATCCTAATACGGGTCCACACGCCGTGACGGGTGGACTGATGGTCATCATGGCCATGGCTGCAGGACTTGTGCTCTCTTCCAGGCGTTATTTTGTCACATCCCCTGTCTGGTTCGGCATCGGGTCTGCTGGATTAGCAATCTTGCATTTCGTCGAGGGTGATGTAGGCTTCTTCGGCGGAGTCGTGTTTACTGTCTTTGCGCTCTCGCTCTTCCCAACTCTCTTCCGGTCTCTCGGCCGCCAACCTCCAGGTCGCACATTCTTACTCGCCATGATGACCTACAACATCCTGGCTCTGGCACATGTTTGGGTCGTTGCCTACGCATTCGTACCAGGTGGAGAGATCATGAGAGAGCATACGGACTATGTCCTGGTCGTGATGCAGGCCTGCCTCTGGTTCGGTATCCGTAACGCCAACTCCACTCCCTGGCCTCTCATCTCCGAGATCCGCAAGCGAACTACTTTCTCGATGGCCCGTCTATACTCAAAGCTTGTTCTCGCTGCTTTGGTCTTATCCTCGATATTCATCAGCCTTAGACGCTACCCGCGCTCGGCTCCTCAACCCTACCACCCAGAACACCGTCTCATTACCGCCGGTATCTGGACTATCCACTTTGCAATCGACAACGATATGTACAACAGCGAACTGCGCATGCGTGACGCGATCCGCGATCTGGAACTCGACGTCGTCGGTCTTCTGGAGTCCGATCTTCAGAGGATGATCATGGGCAATCGTGACCTGACCCAGTTCTTGGCCGAGGACCTCAACATGTACCCCGATTATGGTCCGGGTCCTACAAAACATACCTGGGGCTGTACCATGCTCTCAAAGTTTCCGATCAAACAATCGACTCATCACTTGCTACCATCACCCAAAGGAGAACTCGCCTGCGCCATCCATGCGACCTTGGACGTCTACGGCAAAGAAGTCGACGTGATCGTCTCCCATAACGGACAGGAGGAAGATCTTCGGGACCGACAACTCCAGACCACAGAACTGGGACGAATCATGCGGGAATCCAACAACCCGTTCTTGTTCCTTGGCTATGTTGTCACGAAACCTGGCCAAGGCCAGGAAATCTATGAATTGCTGATGGATGGCGGCAGGATGCACGACATCGAGGTGTCAGATTGGGATCGTTGGTGCGAGTACCTCGCTTTCCGAGGTGTTAAGCGTGTCGGCTATGCGCGTGTCTCCCATGGCGGTATCACCGATACTGAGATCCAGGTCGGCAAGTACCAAGTTCTGGAAGACTCGAGACCTAGTGGAGAGCATCGTCGTCTTTCACTCGAAGATTTCAAGAAACAGGCCTCGTACGAGCAAATCCCGGAAGAGCATGTCCCCAAGGGCCTGCGTTATCCATCTATGTTCCATGGCGAGGGTGTGCGTAACCATCGGTTCCATGTCTTCGACAAACCCTATTACTACGCTTAGGGACAGAAGAAGGAGAAGAAGAAGAGCAGCGTACACATGGACCTGAGCACCTTATATATAATTTAATACGCGTAATAAATCTGCTGAAACAACAGCCTGCCCGCAAGCTTGCTATCTTTATTCTGTTTCTTGGTGTTATACACTGGTATCGTTGCCATCCCCGCGCATGTGTCGACTCATAAGTATGCCGACCAGCCGATATACATCTTGCCCAGGTTCTCAGGACTTGTTGCTGCTTGAATCAGCTCCTCTACCTGGCCTTGCACCGAAAGAACGTATGGGTTCGCGTTTTCCGTGCCGCTTAGCTTGCGCTTGATGATGGTAAGAATCGTCTGCGCTTTCTCATTCTGCTGCGTATCCGCTGCCTCCGCTGCTGCTGCCGCATCCGCCTTTGCCTTCGCTTCCGCTCGAGACCGAAGTCGTGCTCTCGCTTCTTCAGCGCCACCACCATCCTCTGCGCCCGCTGGGTCAAATAGCCCTGCTGCCGCAGCCCCGACCCTCCCAGCCTCCTGTTGGACTTGCTGCCCTCGCCGCTTGCTCTTCGACCATTCGACCAACGGGTCGTGGATGAAACCCTCAAGGACAGACACCAAAGACTCGGTGTTATCCCTGAAAACTTGGAGTGTTCTCTCACATGCCAACCGGTACACACCGTCATAGCCGGAGAGTCCCATCGCATCGACCATGTTTTGGGTCAGACGAAAGGGGACCTTTTCAGGCTTGGGAAAAGTCTTGCCCTGTTCGAATAGGCAGTTGAAGTCGACATGAACGATGTCACCGTTCCTGTTATCAAACAGCAGATTCTCACCATGACGGTCGCCGAGCCTAGCATACGAAGAAAATGGTTACATATTTGTAATTTGAAATAGTGAAATAATTCTATGAAATCTTTTTGAACTTACCCCATGATATGACCCACCATCGACATCACTGCTGTTGTTCGTGTGTACCGCAGGCGAGCTTCGAACCATGCTGTCGGTTCAGCTGAAATGTCAATAAACCATTGATAGAAGATTGGCGGGAACTTGGGCAGCAGGTCCTTGACGAATATTTTGGCATTGTCATCCTGATCCAAGATGCGCTTGATGTCAAGGATCTACAAACATATTCATTCGTATAAACGTTGTAGACGTCATTACTTCATCTTAATCATCTTAATAGCTACATGTGTAGATTTATCTGCTTACATTAATCAGGTTGATACTGTTGATCTTGTAGAGTTTCTGCATGATATGCCGGAACGGAACCGTATTGTGGACCCACTCAATAAGGCCGCACTCTTCGTTAAGTGGTACTACCGCATACGTGCGGATGTCTATTCGATCGCAGACAGCGAAAATGTCAATGACATCCATCTGTTGAGTATAGGATACACACTTAATAAGCCATGCAGCCAAGCGAAATGATGAAATTGCAGCTTACAGAGATTCCGCCTGTGGGCCTCACGGTCTTTTCTAAGTAACATATTGACCAGATTGTTGAATTCCATAACTTTTGCGTCTTTTCGAAGATCGTCCTTGGGCTTGCACAAAAATGTGTAATGCAGTCCATCGCTGCCTACGATCGTGATCTTGCGTGGCCTCTGGAGTGACGACATCACATCGACCTCATCCAAGAACCCTACACAATCGTACGCATTTGGCCAGGGAGAATTTCACGTTAGCGTGTAAATGTAGTTTCAACAGTCGCTATAAAACGCCGAAGGAACTGAAGGTCGGCGCATAGGTGCCACTTACGATTGATCTTCGGTAGATTCGACTTGAATGGCTGATGCGATGCCACAGTTGCGCTCGATTCCGGTACCGTTGGCCATAAAGTACGCTGACCCGGCACTGTCACATTATAGTGATGTCTAAGCTGGGAGTGAGTTCTCGGGAAGTGCCTCTCCAGACTCAGCTTATCGACTTTATCGGGTACAGGCGCCATGCAAAGTGCAATCAAGTTGTCGCAGAGATCCAGCGCCTCCCTGATCTGGTCCACAATAGCCGATCCTATGCGTGGCTGGAGATGAATGCTATCAAGGATCTTGTTGCAAACTCGCTTACGCTCCGGGACGATCGACCGCGAAACGGAAACCATCTGCCAGATAGCTTGGTCTGGGAAGGCCATGACGACATTGACTATGATATGCTGAAGGACGGCGAAGGCGTCGGGGTTTTTGTGACAAATTCGCGAGATGATCTGAGGAAACGCCGATAGGAACTAAAACAGCGGATGCGATGAATGAAAATTAACGTCTAAGTATGCAGTTGTCTAGCGACACGTGTTGAATAGTCAACCAAGAAGCACAATAACTAGTGTGTCTTTACCATGTACTCTGGCAAATAGCCTGCTAAACCCTCCATTAGAGTATTCACATTCTGGAATTCGGCACACACGCTATTCATAAAGGCATCGTTCTTCTCCGACCGGAGTGTTGCTTGATGGCCAAGCTCTAGCCAAAACGTCAGCAGCCTCGGTAATGCTTGATAGAGATACTTTGGTCCCAACGTCAAAGCCTTGCCATAGAGACGGCACGCACTAGTAACATGTCTAAGGGCAAAGAAGCATAATTAATCAGCACCAATCAATGGGTGGCGATCAAATAATTTTGACTCGTCAGAGAGCAACATACCCCAAGGCAGGTGAGCGATTCTTGTAGCGTCTGGAATTCTCATACAGCTTGAGGTAGTATTGCCCTGCGACGTAATAACCCTTTTCCCAACGATCACATTCCACTGTCGCTTGTCTATATCCATCAACAATATCAGCAGGGCTGACTAGGTTGTTCCTCTCCATCCAGCGCGTACGTAAGATATGAGCCTTTGCGCGAATAAACCCTATGTCATTCTTGTCGATCACCCTATCTTGAACGCGCTGGAGGTCCGTGTTAAATAGGGCGGTGCGTCGGCCACTGCTGGATATTTGCCGCTGTCGGTTAGAGGCTGCAGAATTCGCGAGTGCTCGGGTCGCGATCGTCGAAGATGAAGCTGGCGATGCCAGAGAGTGCTTCAAAGCCGCATTGATCGAGCTGATTGCCTGGCGTTCACTTTTATGTATAAACTCCCATTTAGCCCTTTCAATGGTCGTAGACCCGTCCCGGAGACCCTCGGCGTGAAGCATGGCGCTGTATGAGATTTGACTACTGCCAGATTTTCGTGCTGCCCTGGCTGTGTCTAACCACAGACGCCCACAGGTCTCCTTTAGATAACTCAAATCATCGTGCGATACTATAGCTGGGATTCTGTTCAAGGGAACAATAAAGTTTTCTAGTTAATATCAAACAGCCTAGAATTTTTTTTGCCACTAGTTCGTCAGTATCCCAGGGTACCTCAAATCGTAGAATGCGACCCTGCGGAGCCTGGAAACTTGCTCTCTTAGTCGAAAAGAAGGTGCCATCGAATCGAATCTCTTGTCCAGTGTTAGCTGGTACTTGCGCAGGCGCTCCACATACGAGGCTCCGTCTGGCATGGTCGCAACTCGTAGGCCTACTGTATTACTTGATGACACACTCCTGTTCCAGCCTTTTGAGCCGACCTCAAGCTCATGCAGCATTGCTAACTGAACGATGGACTCGTAAGAACGAGTGTAGCTCTCCATGCTAGCAGCTGCAAGAGGCGGAATCAGCATCGAGCGGACCTGCCGGAGGTGCTCTTCAAAGTCGATGGCCCGGTTCTCTCGCATGTCCAGGATCAACTGGCCAAGACCAGTTTCGAAGCTAGGCTGTATTGATCGAGATATGGCTATTTCTAGCGATTGCCATCGCTGTACCTTCCATGCTGTGGCTACACGCCAATCATGCAACCTAGGCTCCCAATCCGGGTACACATGTATGTCGCCCTCGACCGTACTAAACAATGTGTCTGTCACAAGGTCAGTTCGGTTAGCAGTCAGCACACGCAACACCCAGATGCACGGCGACAACAACCATTGATACAGGCTAATTACCAAAGTGTCCGAGGTTGTCAAGACACTTGTAAAGTCCGGCGTGGTTCTCAAACTTCTCGGGATCTGTCTCCATTCCCAATTCGTAGTAGGTCTGCGCCTCACTCCAACGCGCAGCACTTTCGCACTGCAGGAGGTTCTGGGTTTCGCTGTCGCTCTGGATCAGATTCGAGATCCCGTCCATGCCATCTGGCTCTTCCATATGAACATAAATCTTCTGAAGTCTCTCGTACATAGCTTGTATATCCAAGTCGCCTGCCCCGCGTTGCTGTCTAGCGTCTCTGATGTGTTGTTCGTAATGAAGTAACGAACGTGCGTATGCCTTGCATCCGAACGCCGCCACTGCAATGACTTCCTGAGAGATAGACGTCAAATGAGCTTGCACAACGCCTAGGGTCTGGTCTTGGTTCCGAGCCTTTGTCTGGGATAAGTCGATCGATGTAGTATAGTTTCGTGGGGTGGGTGCAGTCTTAGTGCTCGTGTTCTTCCTCAACTGAATCCATTTCGAGATATGATCAAACAGAGAAAACACCGTCTATCGCCGCGAAATCACGATTGACAGCGTAAGTATCAAAGCAATAGCAATACATCATAGGAAGCGGAGGTCATCGCCGTATCTGGGCGCCATATTAGACATCCGCATGTGTATATGGGTATGTACCATTCGGCATACCTGTGAGCTGAGTTGAGTGAACTCGCTGGACGACTGCTTATGCGCTCCAATAGTTTGCTCCGAGCCGTCTTCTCTCCAGTCCTTTCCGCTACCAAGGACAGCCGCCATCTCATCTACAATTTCCTTCCTATCTGTCTCGGTCCCCTCAACCAGTACATCCAAGACTAGGTGGGGCAAAATGTACATGCAGACGCTTGTATCGTTCTGCGCGACATGCTTGCAGGCTTGGAAGACATCCTTCGCGTATCGAGCCGTGACTTTTCCGATCAAGACCTGTGTCCAGAGAGTAAGCCACTTCTCAAAGGTCTTGGCATCTGGGTAAAGCGGGCTTCGGTATGTCCGCTGAACGGATGATTCTGCCCTTGTGTATTTGGCATCAATCAGTAGCTCCAACACTTCTTGCACATGTCGAGGAAATGCCTTCCAGCGATCTTCCGCTGTCCTGAAGGGTGGTGTATTAGACACAGAGCTAGATTGCGTGGACGTCCTGGTTTGCGGCGCGACAGGCGGAGTTGGTGTCTTGGAGTCCAGAACGTCTTTTGTGATGCCACAAAAAGACAGCAACGTCTGCAAGGTGTACGCCAGCTCAGTCTCTGAGTGAATGTCTCCAATTGAGCGCGACTTCCCGACGAGCTGCACCTCGATAAGTTGGCAAACAAATTTTTTCGTCTCCTCCAGGTCGCTAAAATTAGTATGAACAGGCGGCGCTGGGATGAGACGTATTGATGACAGCTTGGCTGGATCAACGGCTCCTATAATCCCAAGACATTCCACACAGCGCCTAGGTACAGGGGCATCTAAACCTCTAAACCGTCCAATACCAGACAAAAGTGCGTGAATCAGGTCCTTAATAACGGGAGCGACGTCCTGGTCCTTTGTTGTCGTCAGGTCGAGAACAGAATGTTCGTTTTCCAGCAGAAAATCTCGCAGTTCTAGCAAAGCCTGCTCTGCGATTTCTGCGTTCTCGTGTGCGGACCTTTCAGCAAGTCGCTTGAGTTGCTGTTCGATTGTATGCTGTGTCTTAGCACTTATCAAGACTTGATTCATCAGTTCAAACTCTGGTTTGTTCAGTAGATATCCCACGTCAGGTAGTACCGAGCCAAGTGCTTCCTGGCTATCGACAATCAGGAATTCTAAGATTGCAAGCCCGACTAACCGCTCCTGGTCATTTGACTGGGGATAGTACCTCATCAATGTATGGATGAGATGGGTGAGCACAACATCGAGCTTTCCAGGCTCAACTAAACGGACGACCTCATTCAGCACTCCAAGAGCATGGATTCGTAAGCCTTGGATATCTAAAGCGTTTATCAGCGGGGGAAAGATCTGAACAGAAATAATGTGTCAATGAATCTGTGATTTGCGGTGATATCTGCAATGGGAAAGTTCGATTAATTTAGAGCGACTGTACCTGAGATAGGACTGAACTTTGTATTGGGTTCAGCAGACGCACCAAGGTGACAAGGCTCCGAAGGTACTTGGCCTTGACACGTAGGGTAAAAACTTGCGCGCGGTCTAGGATCGCATTGTTTACGCCAGACATTATGGCGAGGATGTTACGTCTCAGAAACACTGCCAACTGTGGTTTCTCTACTCCTTTTTCTTGTCTTGTTTTCTCAAGCCTTTGTGTTGCCCAGTAGTACCCCTCGACAATCTCAATCACCATTTGGGCTTTCTCGCGTCTGCTCCGATCCTCGTCGCCAAGCTCAACGCTGAGGCAGCAGACTAGTCCTTCCGAGGAGAGCATTGTCAGCTCGACAATGTCCAACGACTGCGTCTCTTTGCCCGAATCTTGTTCAACTTGAACGATTAATCTTCTCAGGAGGTCAATACAAGTTTGGAAACTCTCTTCGCTCAGTTGCATATAGATCGCTGCAAGGATGTGATCGATCTGACGGATGCAAAGTGCTGTGACTTTTTCATTCAGAACCATAGCCAGCTTCTCGATAAGACTGGGGCTATTCAGGAGAATCATCTTCGGGATCAACTCCGACAGATTTTGCTGGATAAATTTCGTTGAACTCATGCGTATCCAGGGGTAAAATACGGAGTCTAACCATCGATCCTGTCCAGCGTCGAGTTTCTCAATAACCTTGGCACACACATACTCCATCTGGGGTCTGATCAAGCGATAGTTTGACATCTTCTTGTCTTCTGCGATTGGCGAGAACTATTCATAAAGGAGTATTGCTGTGTGAGCTTGCGTCTTTACTTATTTTTGTTTTCTAGTGTACAAAGCTTCCTTGAACATTACCTCATAAAATATATAGCCCGCACGAATGTGGTGCTCCTCAGCGAATGCTTGGTCGATTATTTTCATAAGCAAGCTGTTGTATATCGAGTGGTCTTCAGGGAGATGGCGCATGACTTGTCTGCACAGCTGCAGTGGCCACGTCGCCGTATGATTCCGCGAGGCGCTGGCGAATCCCTTTGAGACTGCCTCGAATATCCTGCCAAGGTTATCGTCTAGATCTGACTTTGCTAGGGGGTCATCCGCGAGAGTTAATCCAGCTTTCTTAGAGAGTAGCTCTGCGGTCCTTCTGAGGAAACGATGAGAGGGATAAGAAAATGAGTAAAACTATCGTCATCGAAAACACATTTCCTATTCAGGGCGGCTTAAATTTACCCTGCGTCGTTTCTAATGTTCATATCCGGGCTGCACAGCTGAGAAAGTATGAACTTTCCAAAATCCAGACTCTTCAGATTCTCGTTAGAGAGGTCAAGATGGCAGAACACACGATAGAGACCATTCAGGAGCGCCGAGCGAGATTTCGTCGATACACATGTTGGGATGAGTCGCTTGAACGAATCAAGGAATCGTGCATCTAAACATGCGACAGATGCTTCCTCTGTATTTCTTGGTTTAGAAACCAGTTCATCAATCGGCACATCGCACTCAGGACAACGCCAATCCAAGACATAAAGCTGGTGCATGGGATCGAACCAGTACTTTGGCTTTGTGATATGGTTCGTACGGGAGTACGAGCATGCAATAAACCCCATAAAAGACGCTAGTGTCATCTTCATCTCCTCGGCTTCGTCGTCCAAGTTCAAAGATCTAGATTCAAGGATGGATGATCTAACAATATTAATATGCCTGTTGAATACCAATAATGTGTTAAATTCAGTCATAGTCTCTCGTCTCTACCTTAGAGCTGGATCGACTATCAATCTAGAGTCTGAACAATGTGTGCTCAACACCTGCAAGGCTTCAATAGCCGCGATCTTTAGATCAAGCTGAGTTTCAGAAGCGACGTTTTGTGCATGAACGCCCGTTTGGCTTTTGAGAGTGTGCAAAACGACATGGCAACGCCAGGTTTCGAGCTGATGGCATGCTGGAAGTGTCGCCATGATTCTCAAAGCCTTGCTTTTATGGGAGCTGAATCCCTGGCAGGACTGGAGAATACCTGGATTATCTCTCAGCCGCGAAAGGATCTCGGTGCCCTCCACAATCTCACAGATCCCCTTTGCAAGCTGCTGTGGACCGGCAGCGTCGTCGATATCCATCATGGACTCCGTTCGACGCCAAAGCTCTGGCTTGGCGAGGTCTGGGAACCAAGGACCGGATGACAGACAAATGAGTAAGATTTTCAAGGAATCGCCGAGTTCTAGAAGGTCCCACAAATCATAGACAGGTCAAGTCAGTTTTGTGCGGATTAGCACATATAAGAAGCGCGCTTGTCAACGCAACTTACCGAGGAGGCAAAGCGGGGCGATAAGGTCCAACATCAGCGGGTATGATGATTCCAGATACGTCTGATTCAATGTCGCGTTCTAAAGTAAAACAGGTAGAGAAGAAATCTCAAAGGTCATTAATATATCCTTCGTATCGATAAATGCAGAGGAAAGACGACTTACCTGCATGCCAGGACTGAGTGCCCAGAGGATATAGTGTTTGCCTATCCTTTCAGTAAGGGCTATCAGTTGCTCTGTGTCTCTCCCAGCCTCAAGGGAATCCTTATCTGTCGTAAACTGGAGCCAGACTTGAATGAAAACCACACTCGATTTCAGGTCATTGATAGTGAATGGGGGCTAAATATGGGACACTCGATGATTAGTGGCAATTCATGGAAATCCCGCAAAGCACGAGAACATTTGTCATACCGGGATGCCTCGAGATCCCTGGCTTGCAGTGTAGCTGAGAGGGTGGGTGTTGACAAGCCGGCTCAACATAGCCACCAGCTGGCGTGTCGGTAATCTCCCTGCTTTCTCGGTAGAATAGGCCGGCTTATTTTCCTTTTGGGAATACTGGGAGTAAGACAAGATGCTTGAACAGTTTGCAGAGTCCATTGACGGTGGGACAGAGGTTAGACTATCCCTTCGCACACGCTTCCCTTTCGCGTCCAGACTACTGGTTCACAGAGAAAGCGAGCAAAATTGAGTATTTAAGTATTCGAACCCCATTGCGGAGCAATTGTGTTATCACTCATACCTGACATGGGACTGATCATAATCAATATCCTCTAGTGCTCTCTTGCCCGAGGAAGCCAAATGATCTTGTCCAGTCACCCTGTTATCGCTAAATTCGTCATCACCCCCTGTGATTCTCCAATATTCCAAACATGATGATACAAAACGAACGAGAAGGTCCAGTTCGAGATGCTCATAGTGGGAAAGGACGTGTTTGATAGCTTCTAGCGGCTCCAGGAAGGCACCGGAGGGGATAAATGCGATTGACAGAAGCATCAACATTCTCTATTGCGGAAAGTACACTATCAGCTCGATATTCTTATTTCACACCCACTATTCCACCATCAGTTTCTATCACGCTTAACAAACCTGGACATTAGCCCCGCTCTCATCATCGCTCAAAAGTCGGAGTTGCTCGGAATTGAGGAGCTTCACCACGTACCACCGGATTTCAAGTAACTCGGTCATGTCAGGGAACGCCTCGAATGCTGAATCCATAAGGGTTATCAAACTCTTTGCGATTAGGTTCTCAAGGACCCCCATTGCCGGCATTTCCGCTCTGCACTCTTTTACGCTCATTATCGGTGTGGTTGGATCCTTGGGCGTATTGAAGTCATTCTCGAGCTTTATTCTGGAAGCTTGTATCCGACTGACTGCCGCCGCGCTCCAATCCTTGCATCTTTCCTCGGTCGTCATGATATGGTGGTATAGAATTTCCATGAGATAAACACCCAATTGTGGAAGCAAGCGGCCATCGACGTGCAGCCATGGAATGGTTTCCAGAATGCAGTGGCTGCAAGCTTGATATAGCTGAACAATTGATGCAGTGCTGGTCGCGACCAAGGGTGCGCCACTCCGATCAGGCCCCGAGACAGCACCATTAGGAAGAAAGGTCTTCAGTAACAAACAGATGACGGCCGGGAGGCCCACTCTCAGATCCTCATCGACCCTGTACACTGGCCAACCGCTCGCACCGCTTTCGGGGCAAAGGAAGGAAACGAGGAAACAGACCACTGTGATCGCATCACCTGGACTCGAAAACCGAAGAGTCATCCATGTCGGATCGTACTCTTGCACTGTTGAACCTTTGAAGACACTCATTTTGACGGGGCAGTCGCAGGGAAAAGCCAAATCCTTGAGGTTCAAGAACATACCGATATCTGAAAAAAAAATGGTAAGTATAAGCTACTTTAGTCATAACACCACTCCACACTAGGTTCGAAAGATAATCCTACCTCTCAAGATCGACAAGATCGCCTGGTTAAATGCTTTCGTCCTCTGAGGTAGCCCAGGGTTGGCTATGACTGTCGAGGGATCTTCAGATAGTGACAGGGCGTGCCGTACGACAAGAAGGGCCCTGATGACAAGTTTTCGGTGGATGGCGGCCAATGAGGGCACAGCCAGCAGTGGTACAAGACTAGCCAAGACTAGCCATTCAATTCTTTGCTTGGGCTTGTCGACCAACGACGGCAGGACAGGGTAGCGATCATAGGCAAAGGCAGACTTCGCAGAATCCAATGACCCAATGTTGATCATGGCTACTAGAGAGTCGTTAATTGCCTTGAGAGCTTCGGGAGCCGTCTGCGTACCTGGATGTTTGTCAAGAGCACTGAAATAGTTTAGCCCTCCGCGGCCGGCTTTTTGGTATGGACTCATAATATGAACGAGGGAAGCACAGAGCAATTGAAGTACCGTTCAGAAGAGCAGCTAGTACAGGCGCTACACCTTGGCGCGCATCTTCGCAGAGCAATTGAAGCCCGGCATGAACTAAACGAAAATACGAGGACAGGTTAATAGGCATTACGCCACCAAAACTGAGGTAGCGAACCGTAGCGTTCCTGAATGAACGATGAGACATACTATTGCCGGGGTAGTCAGCTGCTTGTCCCTGCGTGGACATTTTGCTTCTCACGTTTTCGAAGTCGGGTTATTGTTGCGGCAAGATCAGCAATGGTGCATGAATCTTTTTGCCGAAAAGGAAATGGGAACGTGAATGGAAACGCGAAGAGGAAGTGTAGCTCAAAAAAAGAATTAGCAGTCAGTGCTGGCGAAATGAAAAATTATCTGAGACAGAGGTCGCGTTTACTAAAAAATATGAGCCGTTGGTTTATTCTGACAAGACAAAAGAGAGTAAGGGAGGTTCTTCAGCTCGCAGCGTCTCTATCCGCCAGCAGCATAGTATGCAAATCGTCCCGGGGCATTGGGATCGCCTGGCATACCCTCCACCACCGGCGCCTGGTTATTGTTGTTGTTCTGGTTGTTTTGGTCATTGTTGTTATTGCGTCCCTGCTGATTATTGTTGTTATTTGCAAACCTGAACTGGCGAACGTACATCAGATAGCCAACCACCATGCACAGCCCGATGATCACCAAGCTCTCAAGTGTGTCGTCTTCGTCCTCCAAATAATCGTCATCGTCTTCCTCGCCAGCTTGCCTCTTTCGTTGGTACTGGAACGGATCCGTCTCGTCAAACTCGCCGCCACCACCATCCTCTGCCGCCTGTCTCTGATTCCTCCACTGTTTGATTCCTTCTTCACTCGTCTCATCCAAGTCCCAAGGTTTCTTATTCCCAGCTTCTCCTGCTCCTGAGCCAGCACCACCCTTGCTGTTACCACTATCTTTAACTCGCTTCTCTCCGCCATGGGTCACATCTCCAGAGGTGTCAGAGGATGCCTTTCCATTGAGCGACCAGAATGATCCGACATCAGAACCAGTCTCGCCTCCAGTCAGATAACTCCAGATATATCGGGCGTTCAATTTTGCGAGTGACAATGTCACAGGCAACAGGGCACCATCATTGGTCGAGAGTGACCTATCATACCATCTTTTAGCCAAATGGTAATCCTACGAGAACCGGAAAACAAGCAAACCAAAATCAGTTAATGCAACCTCGCCCCAGTCTGTCATGATAAGCAAGCAGATAAATCCCCAGAGTAATACCTTCGCAACGCCCACGCCGTTCTCATGCATCCAGCCTAGGTTCCACATCGCCATCGCAGATGACTCGACCTCGGCAGCAACTTGATAACAGGCCGTGGCTTTCTTAAAGTCAACCTCTGTTCCTATTCCTGTAAAATAATAGTCGCCCATTTTTACCCGGGCATCGACATCACCCTGGTTTGCAGACCGAGTCCAGTAGACGAGCGCCATCTCCAAAAGCCTCGAAGGCGTTCCCAGACTCACGAGCGCTGACTCTGAGATCGCGGCCAAAGCAGTTCTGGAGGGCGATGTCAGCGCAGTCAAATAATGAGACGTAGGGAGCTCTCGATCCAGTATCCATGCAAAATTGGACTGTCCAATCTCATGTCCACGCTCAGCAGCCTGCAAATATCCAATAGCCGCATACTCCACGTCGCCAGCTTGATACGCTTCGTATGAATCAGGGAACAGCGTATCGCCCCAGTCTCCACGCTCAGCCACATATTTGTAGTACTGAAATATGGAAAACGGTGTTCAAGGGTCAGATGAAAGAACCATAGAGAGGGATACAATGGATGTGCAATCAATAACCCGAGACCTACCCTCGCAGCTTCGTCGCACTTCTTTACAACTCCAAGGCCATGGTAATACATCTCTCCTAGTTGATAAATAGCTTGGAAATTTTGCACCATGGCTGCATCGCGGAAGTATTGGAATGCCTTGATGTGAAGTTTCGGGTCAGCTAAAGTGGCAAGAGATAAAATACTGTGTTAACATTCTATCACCTTTTCTCTCAATCTACCAAGAGAACCGTAGTTCTAGATGTAAACAGGCGACATACTGAGGTAGATCAACCCCATGTTGACCATGGCATCAGCATGCTTTTGATCTGCGGCGCGCTTGAAATAATCGATAGCACGGGCATGATCAATAGGTAGTCCGGCGGCGCCTCTCGTATACATTGTTCCCAGCGCATTGAGCGCCATGGGATTATCCTTGATGAACGTAAAGGGAGATCCGGGTTAACAAACTGTTGGAAATTCAACGCGAAATACGATTGCTTTCAAGCCCGGCATAGCATACCAAAGCCACACCCTTCTGGAACCATTTGAGAGCCTGTTCTTCGTCGACGTCGAATCCCTCACCCCGCCAATACATCTTTCCTAACAGTGCTGCTGTAAAGCCTGCTTGTTGGGCTTCGACGCTTGTGTGCGTCTTTGAGCTATAAAACAATTCCGCTACTCGCTTGAGATACCTTCCGGCTTTTTGGTAGTCTCGAGGAATAGTCGTTGATTCAGCGTTGCCAGTGTAAAAAATGATGCCAAGTTGATACTAAAGTATGAATATTGAGAGAATTAGCTGTACATTCTTTTCCGCTCCTAAATGCTACCATGGCACTCTCTCTGATGGTATTCAGCTGCACTGCAAGAAACAACAACCGTACGCTTGCAACCCTGGCTTGAGGACTGTCACCGTCCGCAATATACCGATGGAACTCGATAAAATCCTTGATGTCGCGAGAAGGTGGCTCTTTAAGCGGAGACGCTGGCCCACTGGCGCCAGCTCCATATGTACCACCCTCGCTGTCTGTCAACCTGACCTTGATTGGTGGCATAGTGCGTCCCAATGGCGGCCCATTAAGGAACATTGCATGGGCTAGATTTATAAAAGATGCAGTTATCAGCGTGAGTGAAAATAATCCGGAAAGATGACCTGCTGTTCTTTTCGGCTTATCAAGCGCGCACGCACCTTTATCCGCTGCTCTTTTGTAGTAAACGACGGAGTCCTGACAGCTTTTCTTTGTTCCAATGCCAAGCATATACTTATACCCCAGGGTCAACTCTGCGGCCGTGTCATTTCCCCATGCTGCGAAGGTGGTATAAAGGACAGCTTTTGCCTCATCCCTCCCAACAACATTGCCAAGTCCCGTCGAGTACATGAATCCAATTATTTGCTGTGCGGTGGCGTTTCCAGATCGATCGGCCAACGTTGCGAACATATCGAACGCCTGATCTAAATCGCGCTTCGCCTTATACTGTCCATGCTACAAAAGGTGGGACATGACAAAATGGTTAACGAAAACTGCACTCCCTCTTTCCCCCCCACCCTGTTGGGTCGATTAAATAGCGAGCGAATAGGGCGAAACACTTACATAGTGGATATTCGCTAGCGTGAAAAGCGCGTCGTCATTTTCGTATTCGTATCCAGCGCTTTGAAGAAGCTCCATAGCCTTCGCAATCATAGGGTCCCTGTGTTGCTTGGCGGTGATGGGCGCCTTGGCCGGCTCTTGCGCATCCTGGCCTTCTTTTCTTGTAGATGATGTTGATGTTGATGTTGGCGTAGTCGCCTGGGTGGATTTAAAAAACGACATGAATCCTTGAGTGACGAGCCGGAGAGCTGTTGGGAGGATTCCTTTTTGCTTCTGCAATTCATCAGACAAAAAGCTCCTCGCCAACGACGAATGCTGCTTTATGAATACGCGCTGGTTGACTTTGATGGACGACGCTTCGAGCATCTGGAGTGCATCCAGATACAGCCTCTTGCCTGTGTGATTTTAAAAGGGGGCGGGCATTAGTTTCATGGCATTCTAGGCCGTACTATGTTCCCAGTAGCATTGAACGTTACCCTGCTGGGCCTTGTCTTGGGTACTCGCATAATCCTGGAATTTTTCCACTCCCAAGCTAAACCCCTCGCCTTTTATGCTGTCCTGGTTCAGGGTCTGGTCTGCGCTCACTAGTAGCGCAACGGCCAAAAGAACTACAAGCAGAGAAGCGCCGTGGTTACAACCCCAGTTCATATTTCATATCCACATTGGGAAAACGAACCATAGGAGATAGTACAGGACTTCTACCTGTACACCCCAGAAGGGCACGTTTCCGGGCGGCCTTTCGCGCCATCAGTTTCAACTGTCAATTTGCCCTGGTTTGATGCGAGCGGGGTTTGACTTGCTCTCTCTTTGACCTCAGATGGGTGACAGAGCGGCAGTAAAAAATCCTAGGTCGCACGTCAGTCAAGCTGTCTTTGATGTGATTTATTGATTAGGGATGTGGTGGAGCGATGGATGGATTAGGAAGACCTGGCCTTGATGCAGTGATGCACAGTTGTTGATGGCGTCGCGGGCCGTTGCTCTGCGTGCTGGCACACTGGTATTCGCCAGAAGTGACTGTGCGTTTGGAATTGCTCTCGCTCGCCGCGTCATTTTTGCTGGGCGGCCAGTAAGCCTGCAAATCAACATTCATTCAGACGACAGCGATCAGTCTTTCCATGGTTTGTAGTATACAAATGCGGTTCTTTTATTGTAATCCACATAGCCACTCAGCGATAAACCGATAATGAAAAGTGGCCGATGCCGTTTTGCAGATATCTCTATAAATACATGTGCTGATGACCTCCAATGCAGTGATAACTGATGTGATTGCCTTGTGCCTCCGGTGCTTCCAGCGCGTCTCCTTTACTCGCACAGCGACCATCCAATAAAATCCTCCGCTTCGATTTCTTCCTTATTTTCCTTGGCGCCAGCATTGACCACCTGGACCGCCGCGACCCCTTCCATATGTACATGTGCCGCCACAACCGCAGCGATCTCGGAATCTGATACGGAACACAGCTCCGCCTCCTCCGTGTTGCCGTCAGTGCTATTGCTATTGTTGATGTTGTTGTTGTTGTTGTTGATGTTCTTGGTGCTGCTGCTGTCCTCCTTAACATCCGAAAACTCAGGCCATGTCACATTGTTAAACAGAGGGCCTTGGTGATAATCGAGAATATACTCGCCGTCGCAGCTATCAAAGCCATAGTTGATCACTGAAGGGTCCATGAGCAGCTTCATCTTCTCGCCCTCGGCGCGGCAAAGGTTCTCACGCTCTATTTCTTTGTCGTCCTCGCTGGTGACATCGACATATCCATCCTCCACCTCCTCTTCATCCTTACCGCAGCGACTCCACCAACCGCGTGCGCTCTGAGTCCGCCTTGCACGAATCCGCATTAATCGATAATTCTCCTGCTCATCTCTCAAGAAATCAAAGTCAGAATCTGACCAATCGTCCTCGGAAGCAACCATGATCTCCCGTTTCCCGTTGCGGCGCCGTCGCTCCAGAATTTCTTGACGGGAAAGGAACTGACGGTTATTATCGTGTCGTTTGCTGTAAGCCGATCTAGACCGGTCATTGATGTTTCCTGCATCGCGTCGCTGCTTCTTCGAGTTCAAGCAAGAAAAGTCCTGGTTATCTCTTTTAGAATGACTCAGGGCACTCAGTGGGATAGTGGCGGGACGAGCTTCGGTCTGAGACAAGCGCAACGCTACTTCAAGACCTTGCACCGACGTAGAACGTTCAGGGCTTCCTTGTTGCGGCCTCGCCTCCGTGACCTCCTTATCCATCTCGGTAGCGGTGGCACTCTTACCACTGGCACTGTACGCAAGTTGACCTTCGGACCTGCTTCGTCTTCCTTCCTTCTTGTCACGCGGATTTGACTCTGCCAAAGTATCATTCAAGGACTGCAGAGCTCGCTCCTGTCGCTTACCACACGGAGATGCCTTGAAGTCTTCGGATGACACAAACTCAGCAAGATTCTGAGGAGGTCTTCGAACGCGCTGGGTGGTAACTACGCCCGGAATGGAAGCCAAATCAACATCTTGGAAGCCCTTTCGGTTCGACGCTGTTGCTGGAGCAGCAGGCTCATTGGACTGGGCCTGGGCCATATCCGCTACCGTGTCTTGTGGGCTCTTCTCAACCTTGACAGAGCCAGCTCGCTTCCTTGCCGGCGCAGCTACAGGGTTAGCCTCACTGTCCTGGCCATGAGGAGCAGGCGAAGATGGTGGGGTGGACAGAGCTGCACCTGTTAGCGATGGGTGACGTACATGAGTAACGTACTCCTCGGCCTCCTTGGGACGTGGAGGTCTTCTAGCACGACCACTGCGGCGAGGACCCTTCATATCGTCAGCATCCTCGGATGCAGCGGGTGAAGGCGCAAATTCCAAGAATGGCATGACACTGGACATGGGTGACTCTGACAGTGGTTCGGTCATGCAGTCTAGCCTGGGGAGGGAAACCCCCTTGGATCGCGCAGTAGCACCAAGGGGCGTAACAGGATCAGATGATGACTCAGCTTCAGGTCCCTTTCTCTTTCTGCAAGGCGCTTTATGACAGACACCGTTGCTGTCCTTCCGCAGGGCCCAGAAGCAACCCTTGCCAGGTTCGTCGACAGTGCGATCCACCTTCAAGAATGCGGTGTTCAGAGATAAACAATGGCGGATCGAGTTCTAAAAGCACGAATGACAACAACGCAATAGGGGGGCTGTTAGTCTAGCATAGGGTGCACAAATAGCTGATTGGTATGCCAAATTGCCCAAGAAACGGTTGCAGGGAGCGAGATGACACAAACAAAAGATAACAAAGCAACTTGCCTGCCATCCACTAGCCGCGTGGCGATAGTACGGATGGTTATGCATGATGGATGCGTAGATCTCGGCGAGGGTCATCTTGATCTTGTTGGACTCGAGGAGAACCTGGCTAATCAGCTCTGCGTACGAGAGCGCCGGCTTGTGGGAGGTAGAGCGACGTTGTGCAGGGACTGCTTCATTAGTTTTGTGCCCTGTCTCGGAGAAAAACTTGGAGACATTCTCTGTGGAAGCCTGGGGTTCGGCGGGAAAGGAGGCGTGGTGTGGCGCACTTGAGGCAGATGACGCCCCAGGCAGAGAACAGCCCCCTTTGCTTTGTTCGTCATACTCGGCAGGCGACAGACTTTGACCAACCATTGATCTTCTCCTTTTTGTTCGAGGCTGTTCGTGTCCACTCTCGCTACCCCGTCTTTCATTGATGTATTGCCAAAGGGAAGGAGCAAGTGGAGGGGGAGAAGAGCGCGCAGAATTAGTCGTTCTGCTGACAGAGGCATCATCCTCAAGCTGGTGTTGCTGCTTATCCAGAACCGCGGAAGATGTCTCTTCTGCATTCATGCTTTCTGGTGAGGAAATGTGCTGATTCATGACTACGACGGCGGATAGGATAGATGGAGGGGGGAGCGCTGTGGTTGCACTTGCGGGAGGGGAGAGCGGTAGGAAGGAAGCACTGGAAGGAAGCAGGGTAGCAGAGGACTCTTCATAAGAATGGTCGATGTGCAGCGCGGAACCCTTGGCAAAGGGAGAGGGCGACGAAGGAGGAGGAGACTGGGAGGGGGAAGGGGTGCCGCGTTCGCGTCCCCTACGCTTCATCTGGCAGATATTGGGGCTGGGGTCGTCACCCTCTCGTTCCTCCTGAGAGCCCCTGCCGATGTCGTCTGCTCTGCCCTGTCGCGTCGTCACCAAAAGTCCGGCTTTTGTTTCAATGTGTTGAGGCAACGTCGAGCGATGAGGGGTGCAGGGCAGGCGATCGCAATCGGAAGAAATGAGGCCCTGGAGTTGGATGTCGGACCGTGGTCCAAGGGTTGAATGAGAATCGGGCTGCGTGGAAGGAGAGGAGCTGGAGGGGGAGTTGTCGTCGTTACCAAAGGAGAGCGGCTGCTGTTCCTGAACGCGATCGCTGCCGTCGTGGCAGTCCTGGTGCTGGTTCTGCAGTAGAGAGGCCCCGACCTCCTTCTTGAGCTGGCGAAGGCTGCCTGTGCTTAATGCCCTCCTCGAGCGGGTGGAGCGTGCTAGGTACGAGTCGTGTGCAGGTGGGGTGCTATCTTTCTTCTTGCTGGTGGCACTGTTGAGGACGATGGGCATATTCGACACCTGTACAGATAATTTCTTCTTTGGTGTGCAGCTTCCGTTTTCACTCCCTTGGCAATAGGATGTTGCTAAAGGCGAGACGCCAAGTGGGATATGCGGGATAAAGAGTGTTAAGCTAGCGTTGAGCTGGGGGAGG